>CM056947.1:9884802-9942118 GCA_029856935.1 Cyclocarya paliurus
TGACAACACGAGTTACGCATCCCAATAATAAGTGCTCAAGTGTGTGCACATGCAACAAGAGTACCAAAAAGTCACACGGTTAAATAAAAGTTGCCAACTAAGTACCAGAATTGTTTAATACAAATATCCTAAATAAAAGTATTACTGAAAATTATACAGTTATTCGTGAAATACAGTAAAAAGCCAAATACATACATAAAAGGGAAAATAATTCACATAATCCAAAACAGAGACCACATGTCACTCCTCCAGTGAGTCGATCCCTCTGGCTCGAAAACCTCATCTATACCAAAATCTACGGTACCATAAAACGGTACACAAGTAAGTATAATCTAAACAACTACGAGATAAAAGTGGATTAATGCAAACCAACAAGCATGCATATGATGAAATATGCCTTAGCCTCAAAACATCATTTTTCTAAAAAATGAATATCTTCCAACACAAGCCAAAATCTCATTTTGGCCAAAAAATATAATCCGTCATTTTTTCAGAAAATGATTCACACAAAAACCAACCATTTATTGAACATTGTAGGCGAGAATCACAGGCAAGACTCTACCATCATCCCTACTTACTACCATCCCACCGAATGCACAGTAGGCGAGAATCACAGGCTAGACTATACCACCACCCCTGCTTACCACCATCCCTACCACGTGCATCGTAGGCGGGAATCGCAGGCGGGACTATACCACCATCTCTACTTACCACCATCCTACAGTTCATTTCCACACAAGAGGTACCCATTAGAGCACTGTAGGCAAGAATCATAGGCGGGACTTTTACCACCATCCATGCTTACCACCATCCTACTGCGTGCACCGTAGGCGAGAATTACAGGCAAGACAACATCACCATCACTGCTTACCACCATTCCTATCGCGTGCACCGTAGGTGGGAATCATAGGCAGCACTATACCACCATCCCTACAGTCTCTTTGCCTTTTTCTCACATGAAAACTCAGTTTCCAAATATACACATGAACATATATACAATTATGCGAAAATCTAGTTTTCATTTACAACCATAAACATGCGTGCAAATATGCAATGTACATAACGCAACATCAATATCCAACAACCAACCAATCCCAATATAACCAATCACACAAATTCCATCCTCCAATCCAACCGACCCCCTTACTCCTCGGACTCAGTCTGGCACAACCAACCAATTTAAGGTAATTGAGTGTTAGTGCAAAAATACATTTAAATGTCAAATATTATTTGAAAAAATACTTACAGTACTATAATATAATTTTTGAAGGATCACGAATGTACTAGAAACGGCAACATGGCAATAGAATAGTGCAAAATGCACTATGGCCGTTGGTCAAAAATAGTGAATTTTAAATGGGGTCAAACGAAAACTTGAGATTGTTAGGGTCATGCTTAAAGATGTCGGTAAAGCTAGTGGTGGTGGTGGTGGGTGGCGGCGTAGTGGCGGTTTAAGGTCCAAAAGCTCAATCGAAGATTGAGCTAGAAAGGTTTCACCCGGTGACAAATCGGGGCTGGGAATGGGTGCATTGGGTTGCTAGGAGGTCGAGAATGATTTGGTGAAGAGGTGGTGGCAAACGGTGGAGGCATGGCGGTGCGGGAGCAAAACAAAGTTGTGGCTTGAAGCCACACGTGGAGGCCAACGACGATGAGGAGGAGCTGAAATTTTAAGGGAAGGAAGGGTCGCCAGCGGAGGGGAAGAGTTGGGATGGCCGTGGTCGCCACAGATGGCGCACTGGCTAAATAGCCCAATCGGGCTCACACAACGAGGAGAGAGAGGGAGAGAGCATGGGAGGTGGTGGCCGGGGTGGGGAGCTACCGGAGTGTGGGGAAGTGACGCGGGCAAGATAGCGATTATCTGCAGGCTAGTTCAAAGATGTTTCACGAGAGAAAATTCGCCCAAAAACCAGAGAGAAAAGTCTCTAGGGTACGAATATTATTAATCAATCAAAGCTCAAAATCAGTCCACAAGCCGACTGGTTATAGCCAAACCGTGTTTATCCGAATTTTGCCAAAATAGCAAAATCTCAGAAATCACTCTAAATTGAAATTCAAAAGGAAATAGCAATCTGCAAAAAATCGGCCCAAATCGGAATTAAAACGGCTTCCTAATTGACAAGCGAAATATTACCATAAATAGTAAAAAATAAACTAAAACTAGTGATTCGGAAGGGAAACAGCAGAATTGAGTCGAAAAAAAGGCACTGGGCCATGCTCGGATGTGGACAGCGTGCGCGTCGAAAGGAGCTTTCGATATTGGGCTTATGCGCGATTCTGACACCCGTAGCCAAAGTTATGGCCAAAGACTGAAACGTAAACGGCCCCAATGAGGAACATCTCAGAATTAATATCCCGCCTTTGCGCTGATCTGCCAATGGTATCTCAGCGCCATCAAGGTGCAATCTGACAGCTCAGCATCATCTGTCTCGGATCCCCCTGCATCAGGAAGGCTGTGGGTTGGGCGGTGTCGCCGGACGGCGGCGCATGGCGACGCTGGGTGGAGATGAAGGCATAACGAGAAAGAGAGGGGGAGGGGCTGGACGTGCACGGGAGAGAAAGAAACAGGGGAAGAAAGAAGAAAAGTAAGAAGAAAAAGAAAAAGAAAAGAAAAGAAAAGAATGAGATTCAATACTCATAACTTGGGTCCCAAAATGATCCAATGAAAAATGATTTCAAAGAGATAATTTAAATAAAACTAATTTAAACACAATACCTAGATAAATAAAATAATAATAAAATGTAACAACATAATAATTATAAGACCAACAAACAAACTGATTTAAATTAAAGAATAATTTAAATGCAAAATAATAATTAATAACAAGAAAGACAATTAAAATAAATTTTACAATTTAAAAATCATAAAGTAAACCAATGAAAAATCCAATAATTTAAAAACAAAAAACTAATATTTAAATTAATTAAAATATCTTTCAATTAAAATACACTAAAATCTGGGGTATCACAGTTTCGAGGTAGTCAACCTCCAAGAATGAAGCCCTAGAGAAGGGAAAGAGAGGAGAGCTCAAGAAGAGAAAAGGAGAGAATTGGAGGGAATGTAAATGAATTATAGAGTTGGTTTTGCCCAGCTCATGTTTTCCTTTTTATAGCAATGTTTTAAAACGCACCGTATTGTCTTTCAACACTAACAATCCTAGCTTATGAGGACAACATTTCAATTAATCACTCACTAACTCAAACGACACCGTATTGCTTTATTCTTTTCCTAACTAACTCACACTAACAATTAACGACAGTGTTTCACAAAACTTATCTCTCAACTTCCAAAATGATTCCCAAGTTGCATCTTCTGTGGAAGTCCTTTGCCATTGAACAAGAACCTCCACCAGAGGTCTGTTGTCACTTTTCCTAGTCCTTCTTTGTAAAATGAGTTCAAGCTTTGGTAGTAATTCACCATTTATGTCAACTAGAGGTAGTGTAGAAAGAGGTGAAATGTGTTGACCCAATTTCTTCTTCAAATAGGAAAAATGAAAAACTGGGTGAATTGAGGTTTACTGAGGGAGATCTAGCTTGTAAGCAACTATGCCAATCTTTTGTTGTACCTGGTAAGGGCCAAAAAACCTAGTAGATAATTTGAAATTTATCCTAATGACTCGTTCGAAAATGAGCAGCCCAAAGGCTATCCCAAGTGCAGGAACGTGTCGCGTAGTAATTAGGAATAAATTCCTAGATCGTCTCCACAGGGAAAGTGTTTAAAAATCAAACTCGTGTAAAATGGTGGAAATAGTTACAATAAGAGAATAAAAATAAAAATGATGATATGTGCAATGAATGTGGGAGTGCAATGGAAATGAAAATTTACTAGTCATGGACTAGATTCATGTTTGTTGATTTTGAGTGGATGATGAAAAGTAGAAAAAAGTAAAGAAATTAAAATACAAGACAGTAAATTAAAATTGCTGGAAATTAAATAACTGAAATGTAAATGGACAATTAAATTTAAATGACATAAAAGTAAATTGCAAAAATTAAAGGTGCAGAAAAATTAAATGACAGTAATTAAAATTGCAGGAAATTAAAAGTGCGAGAAAATTAAATGACAGTAATTAAAATTGCAGGAAATTAAAAGTGCAAGAAATTAAAATTGCGAGAAAATTAAATGACAGTAATTTAAATTGCAAGAAATTAAAAGTGCGAGAAAATTAAATGACATAAATTTAAATTGTAAGAAATTAAAATTGCGAGAAAATTAAATGACAGTAATTTAAATTGCAAGAAATTAAAAGTGCGAGAAAATTAAATGACAGTAATTCGAAATTAAATAAAAACAAAAATTGTAAGGAATAAACTCGATATTTGGAAATGGAGACTGTGTTCTCCAACCCAAAAATCTGAACTTCCAATTAAAGTAAACTCTCAAAAATAAAATGGACTCTCAACATTTACTAGAAATTTACTTACTAAACAACTCAAAACTGAAAATAAAGACTTACAAAAATAAAATTCACTGAGCCATACATTGAAACTGACTGATGAATAAATTACACGATATTAAAAATTGAACTCAGAAAAATAAAAACTGACTATAAAAATTCACTCACTATTTTTTTTTTCTGAATTTTAACTCTAAAATCACACTAAAAACATTCTAACTCACTGACTACTCACTGACACTCTAACATCTGACGACTGACTAACACTGACACTCTAACTCTAACTTCAGACTAACACTCTAACTGACCTCTCCCTCTTCAGTCTGCAAGCACTCTTATATAGGCATCAAAGAAAGACATCAATGATCATCACTTAGCTGCCATGTTCCCCACTCAAACCTAAAGCTTCTTCCCGTGTGCTGTGTTCCCCACATATGATTTTTTTTCTCTTTTTTTTTTTTCTGTTTCCTTCGGCCGTGAGTTGTCTTCTCATATTTTTCATGTGCTTTGGTCTGCTTCTCCTTTTATTTTCTTTTCAGTATTTCATTCCAGCGTGCATACTTGTCCCCACGAAGGATATCCATCACCGAAAGCATACTTTTCATTTTTTTTTCTTCTTCCAGCAACCGCGAGAGCAAGCATTCGGTGGAGTTCTTTTTATTTTCATCCTTGTTTACTTTTTATCTCTTTCTTCCTGCAGGTCTTCAAGCTGCTGCGTGATGTCCGAACCTCTCCGTGTATCTCCGTGAGCGAGCTGGGTTAACTGCAACCGAGGAGGTGATGAGGATGGCTCCCGGTGGTGCTCGAAATGGCTAAGGTGATGGGCAGTGGGGGTGCGCATGAGTGGAGCTGAGCCGAGGGCTGGTTGACGCTGTGCATGGCGAAACGCTGCGGAAGTTTACGTGGTTTTGGAGATGGCGTTGCCGTGTGTGGGTGGTGGTTTGAGAGGTTCTCCGGCGTCTTCTGTTGATGCTGGAAGTGGAGGTGCATGGCTGCAGGTCGTCCATGGTGATGGTGCAGCAAAGCTGAAGGTTGAAGATGACACCACGCGGGGTTGCCGGCCGTGAGACTTCTGGACAAGGCGAGACGGCTCGTGGCCGTGTTCACGGTGTTTCTATGGTCGTGCGGAGTGTGTAGGGCGGCTCACGGTGGTGGCTCGGAGCTGCTGTGCACGGTGGCGCTGTAGCATGAAATGCAGATCGGGAGGTAGAAGATGAGGCAAACGACATGTCGTTCGTGTAGAAACAACATGTCGTCGACCTCAAACAGCAGAAGCTTCTCACATGCAAAACGACATGTCGTTTTTTACAAACAATATGTCGTCGACCTCAGACGGCAGATTAATTCCACTGAAAAACGACATGTCGTTTGGTTTGCATACCAAACGACATGTCGTTTGGTTTGCAGACCAAACGACATGTCGTTTAGCCTGCGCAGAAAATCAAAAATAAAAAATAAAAAATAAAAATAAAAATAAAATAAAATAAAATAAAACAAAAATAAAATAAAATAAGACAGACAAAATAAATAATAATTACATAAAACTAAAAAAAGAAAATAAATAATTAAATAAAAATTAAACAAAAACTAAACTAAAATATTAAAAGTGTGTTGTGCATGTGAGGAAATAAAATCAAATAAAATCACAAGTTATAAAAATAAGCATAAACTATGCTTTTAATCAATTTAAATCACAACTTGGATTTATTGCCTCTTGATCATTTTTTCATCTAAAATCAACGATAAAATAATAAAATAATTAAGAATACATTGATTTTAAATGTATAAAATATGCAATAATGCAGCTCAATCACCTAACAGCCAAAGACTGATGTCTATAAGGATGGAGTCGTAGATAAACCCAATCCCCAGATGAAAATTCCCTTTCAGTATGTGCCTTATCATATGGAGCCTTCATTCTGTCTTGAGCTTCAATTAGGTTCTACTTGAGGATCAACAGAATCTGATCTCTAGACTTCAATAAGTCCTCAACTACTTGGTTAGTTGTAATGCTTGGAATGTAATGGTGGAGTTTTGTAGAAGGCTTTCCATACATTACCTCATAAGGAGTCAATGTAGTTGAAGCATGAAAAGTAGGATTATACCACCATTCAGCAAGAGTCAGCCATTCAGCCGACCGTCCAAGCTTATCACCAGAAATAATCCTAAAAAAATGCTCAACACATTTATTAACAGCTTCAGTTTACCCATCGCTTTGAGGATGGTAAGCAGATGAGTAAAAAAGTGTGACTCCCTGCAATCTAAAGAGTTCCCTCCAAAAGAGACTAGTAAATGTGGCACTTCTATCAGACACTATGGTCCGTGGCATGCCATGAAGTTTAAAGACATTGTCAAAGGAAATGAAGCTACCTTAATAGTTGTGAAAGGGTGTTTCAAAGGCATGACATGAGATTATTTCAACAATCTGTCAACGACCATTGTTGCGTCTAAACTTTCACTCAAAATAATGAATAAAAATTCAGAGCAGTTTTACCTGCAAGTATACAGGTGTTGTAGTATCTTATAGGATCGAATCCATAGGGATTCACTAATGTGATAAAGAGACTAAAATAAAAATGAATTATTAAAAAGAACGAGCAATCAAAAAGAAAAGTGATTTTTGAGATGAAGATTTTTAATAACAAAATATAATTGAAACAATCAAATAAATCAATATGGAAAATGACTAAGGTTTCGAGGATCCATCTAATAATTTATAAAATTGTTTCCAACCAAATTAGCTCAGTTAGACTAGAATAATGATTCCGTCTAACTGGAAGATTTATCAAATAAGCCCAAAAATAATCACCAAAGTTTGAATAATTTACAGTAGAAAAATTCACAAATCTAATTGATTATCACATGGATTTCTCAAGCATTTACTGTATTCGAAAATCACAATAAATCAAGAGAAATATATAGATAATCAAAGTTTCTAATAATAACACCAATTAATTAATCAAACTCACAATATAACTCTATTAGTGATCTGAAACAATATTTAAATTATTAGACTTCACCTCTCAACCTTAGTACAGAAAAATTAGCCAACTATGTTCATCACAAGAATCATGGAATTCAATGATAAATTCTTTATAAGAAAACTTAAATAAAACACTGTATATAAATATGCACTGAACAATAAAACACTGTAAATAAATGAGCTGAACAAAAAAAACATATAAAATAAAAGAGTTGCCAAAAATAACACTACAAATATATGAGTTGCCGAAATCGCTATAAAGTAGACTAAAGCTGTTGAAAGAAACACTGTGAAAATAAATAAGCTGCAATTGCCGAAAGACTAAACTGTAAAAATAAAATGCAGTTGCCGAATAATATACAAAAAATAAGCTGCAAGTTGCCGAACGAAAACAAATAAGATCAAGTTGCCGAATAACAGTATAAATAACTGAGAAACAATGCAAGTGCCGAAAAATAAACAAAGCTTCCGAAAACTTGATAAATTAAACTTGAGTGCCGATCGAAAATAACACTGTAAAAACTCAAGCTGCAGTTGCCGAAAAACACTGTAAAAAAATAAACTCAGATTGCCGAATATAGAATGAGCTGCCCCGAACTGAATGATGGTTTCCGAAAACTAGATAAATTGATGCTTGAAGCCGAAAATGAAATGAGAGCTGAACTCCCCGATGGTTCTCTCCTTCGTCCGTTTACATGCCTTATATAGGCTCCATAACTGCACTGTGCTGCGTGCGTTCGTGCTGTCCCATGTGCCAGTTCATCTCCCACTGCCGTTTGTTTCTTTATTTTCTTTTCTTTCTTTCTTACTTTCTAGCCGACCGAATGCACTGCTTCTTCTTCTTCTTCTTCTTTGCTGCACCGAACATCACATGCACTGCATTTATTTTCTTTTCTTTCTTTTTCTTGGTCGGTTTCCTTTCTCTTTATTTTATTTTGCTTCCAACCCAGCATGCACCGAATTTATCTTCTTTTCTTCCTCTCTAACCGAACTTATCACATGCACCGAACATCACATGTGCTCTGTTTCGGACGTATGAAAACAGAGGGGATGAGCTGGGCATGCACACGTGTTGTGCAGGAGGTTAGGTGGTGCCGGAGAGGCCGAAGAGGCTGGGTACATGCTCGTAACGCATGCATGGCATTTGCATGCAGCTGGCGAGAGGTTGACGATGAAGGTCGACGCTGCCGTAGCTCGGTGGTTTCGTGGAGTGCTGCTGCCGTAGCTCTGTGGAGATGGTTGTGCTGCTGGAGGTGGATGAAGTTCTGCAGTAGGCGGAGGAGCTGGTGGCGTCGAACGGTGGCGTGAGAAAGCTGTGATTTCGAGCACTGTAGCAACTGCCGAAGGTTGAAGACGGTCGCGACGACATGCAGCTTAACACGAACAACGGGTCGTTTGAGCTTGGACGGCAGAAACAAAGGTAGTGATAAAACGACATGTCGTTTAGCCTGCGCAGTAAATAAAAATAAAAATAAAATAAAAATAAAATAAAAATAAAATAAAATAAAATAAAATAAACTAAAACAAATAGAATAAAAATAAAATAAAATAAAATTAGAAAAAGAAAATAATTAATTAATTTAAGAAAACTAAACTAAAATATTAAATAAAAATGTGTTGTGCATGTGAGACAATAAAATCAAATTAAATCACAAGTTATAAAAATAAGCATAAACTATGCTTTTAATCAATTTAAATCACAACTTGGATTTATTGCCTCTTGATCATTTTTCTATCTAAAATCAATGATAATATGATAAAACGATTAAAAATACATTGATTTTAACTATATAAATTATGCAATAATGCAGCTTAATCAACCATCATAATGTATGAATACCCTTTAGAATTAGGTAACCCTTCTATGAAATCTATAGACAAATTAGACCATATTTGTTGAGGGATAGGTAGGGGTTGAAAGAGGCCAGCAAGTTGAACATTTTCTACTTTATTCCTCTAACAAGTATCACATTCTCGAATGTATTACTTGACTTCTTTCTTTAAACCAGGCCAATAAAAATCATGTCTAGCACGCTGTAGAGACTTTTGAAAGCCTGAGTGTCCAGCACTAGGAGAAGCATGGATGAAATCCAAAATCTTATCCTTAACCTCACGGCTACTAGGAACATATATTCTACCCTTCTTAAACAAGAAACCATGTCTAAGAGAGAAGGCAGAAGTAGAAGGCAATCCATCCTATAATGACTTGAGCTAATGTTGGGCCATATCATAAAACATGTAAGCTTGTTTGATTTCCTCCAACCAAGTTGGAGTAGGGAAAGAAATAATAGCTAATGAGCCACATTCATTAGGAAATTCCGTCCTGGATAATAGAGATAATACATGAGCAACTCTATTATCCACTCCTTTCTTTAACTCAATGGAAAACTCATAACCAAGCAACTTTGAGATCCTTTTTTGTTGAGCAGTTGTTTCCACCTTTTGTTCCAAAAGGTATTTTAGACTATGGTGATCTGTTCTGAGAACAAATGCAGTCCCAAGCAAATAACGGCACCACTTCTGTATAGCCATAACCAAAGCCAATAACTCCTTTTCATATGTTGAAAGCATTAAGTTCTTCCCCTTCAAAGCCTGACTTAAAAAACTATAGGTTGTTGGTTTTGCATCAACACTGCAACTACGCCCACTCCACAAGCTTCACACTCAATCATACATTTATGTGAAAAGTCAGGTAAGGCTAATACTGAAGGACTCGTTACAGCCCTCTTCAACTACTCAAATGCTTTTTGTAACACCCGGACCTAGCATCAAGTCTGTAATTTTATATTTATGGGTTAGACGTATGAAGAAGCCCACTTATTATTATTTTTTTTCACTGCCAGACTTGAGCTTAGATTTTTGAAATGGCCGAATAGCCCAAGCCCGTAAGATCTTGTGCCAGACTCCACTGCATGCACGGCTTCGATCACGTCTGTTTCCCTCGGCATGCACGATTCACGTCCGTTTCGATCATGTCCCTCCTTCCCTCATCTCTAGGGTTTTGCTTTTAGTTTTCAACCACTTATATATTTTTATACGCTTGACCCTCATGCATGAAGAAGACCCAAGCTGCCGTAGCCTTCTCCTAGCCTACTGCTCCTTTACAGCCATGGCTCCTCCACATTCAACGTGGCACACCATCACAGAAGGGTAGACCACAGCCTTGCCCAGCCCCACGAAGGAACTACAACCACCATGTTGTCTCTGTTTTCTCCCCAAAAATTACCAGCCTCCATCTCGCGTAGCCTTTCCGCACCCATGCCCACGACAACCACCAAGTGGCACGGCCACGAACCACCCAGTTGCACCTCCGCAGTTCACTTGTGCTCCACACTCTCAACCCACGGCAGCCCCTGTTTTTAGCAACCGAAACAGAGCACGTCGAGCCACAACCCAGTCAACCACAGCGCCAACTCTCTCTGCGTCGTCTTTACCTGCCCAGAAAACGCCGACCGTTGCCAACCCGAGTCCGTCGTTCGTTGACCTTCTCGATAAGCCCACGACCTGTTTCCTCTCACGCTGCTCCCTTTCCTCTCGCGCACACACTCTCCGTCTCTCTCTCATCGTTATCTTTTTTCTCTCAGTGCGACGCTGCTGGGACAGCGACCGTCCACTGCAACCCAACTCCGCCGCGACCTCCTTCCCTCACGGTGAGCTTCTGTCGCACGTCTTCCCTCTTTTGTGAGTTTCGAAAATATATGGGTGTTTCTAAGTGCTGCAGTTACGTGAAGTTAGAGGGTAGGGGAAGATTATGGATTTTTTAGATTACTATTTTGCCCTTAAGCCAAGTAAGATTTGAATGTATATTTTTAATTGGGTTTTGAAGGGGCTTTGTTTTTAGGTTGGGTTTGGTTTTATGTTCAGCTTGCGTTTTTCAGAAGCTTTTGTAGCTCAGACTTGGTCTTTAATTGAAGTTGAGTTGTGAGATGGATTTTTACAATTAAGGGATATTTTAAGGTTATAGGAATTTTTAGGTATTGAGGAATTAAAGTAGATATTTTTTAGAAGCTTAGGCTTAAATGGTTTAAATTTGTGATTGATTGGAAATTTACAAATTTATGTGATTATTTTATAGGTAATGATTTATTATTGATTCGGCATTCTTTTTAGGAAAATTCTGAAAAGCTAAGAAGTCCAAGTAAGTGGGGTACCTATGCTAGACTTTGCATAAAATAAAAATGTACTGAGGTTGATTTATGAAAATGTGCATCATATGTTTTGAAAAGAAATGTGAAAATAACCTCAGTTATTTGTTCGTCATTACTCATATATTGAACTCTGATGAAAGAGAAAGCATTTTTGTCATGATTGGTGTAGACATGAGCTTATTTTTGGACATTCTATTTTTGAACTAAGAAAAATATGAGCGAATATGAAAATTGATAATTTTTGCAAGTGACATGAAGATATTCTAAATCTGTTTTGGAAAATGTGAAGTGAACTGATTTTGTTCAGTACTTTGTTTGGGTAAGATGAAAACCTTTGGCATGACTCTCTGATTCTGAATTTGATTCTGTTTCCGCTCTGTTCAGTTACGGCCCTGCCACAGGTGATAATAGTGGCATACGGCCCAACCAAGAGTAACAATAGTGGATACGGCCCAACCACAGGTTATAATAGTGGATACGGCCCAACCACGGGTTATAATAGTGGATACGGCCCAACCATGAGTTATAATAGTGGATACGGCCCTGCCACGGGTTATAGTAGTGGTCTCTGTTTGAGTGCACACTTTGGTGACAGAGTGATTTATGTTCTGCTTGGCTATCCGCAGATGCACAACCCTACCACAGGGGTTATACATAGCCTCTGTTTTGTATATTCGCTCCGATATTTTGATAACATATTCTGCTTCCGCACTCTGAGAATGAAAATGTTTTGTTCTGCATTATGATTTCTGTAAATACTCATGTTTACACACTAAAATATGTGCTTTGCTTATTGAGTTATTAATAACTTACGCCTTATCTTCAAATATTTTTCAGATGATTTTGAATAGTTCAGCTAAAGATCAAGACTATGGAGCATGGGTGAGATGATTATTTAAGCATTGTGGATTACTCATAAGAGGATTTCTGAGAATTGGTAGATTTTATTAAGAAATTTTGTAGTATTCTGATGACTTTATATTTTGGAGCCTGTAAATATATTGATGAAATGTGAGTTTTAAGTTATAGCGAGTAACTCTCCGACCCCTGTGGGACCGGGGCATTACACTTTTGTTGCTACTGAAGACCAATGGAAAGCATCTTTCTTCAACAATGAAGTCAAAGGGGCTGCTATTTGACCATAACTCTTGATAAACTTTCTGTAGTAACCAATTAGCCCTAAAACCCCCTCAAAGATTTCACATTTTTGGGAATTGGCCAAGTTAACATAGCAACTTCTTAGGATCAACCTTGACACCATCCTTAGAAATCAAATGGCCCAAGTATTCAATTTCAGTACAAGCAAAATGACATTTTGACTACTTTGCAAACAACTGAGTCTTCTTCAAAGTCTCCAACATAGTTGCTAAATGAGACTGCCAGTCCTTACTCTACACCATGTGAAAAGAGGCAAAGAAAATTCTTTGACAAGGAGGGACTTGATGATAAAGAAAATACTGATTCGTGCTATAAATCCATGCAGAATAATTTTTGCCCCAAGCCTGGGAAAATCCAATTTAATGCCTTTATTAAAACCTCGATCACCAAACTCCCAATGTTACACTTCAGTCACGACTTCATTAACCTCACCATTAGGACATTCCTCTAGAAAGTTCCAAGGCAATTGAACATGGCCATCAGAATTACTAGCAGAAAGTCTTGAGATCTGTTGCAGTAATTCAGAAAACCTTTTGTCCAGAGTCTCCCTGTCAATTCGAGCTACTTCTTGTTGCTGAATCAAAATTGCAATCGTATCTTCTAACTGCTTCTGCTGCCATTCATATTGTTGTCTCAAATGCATAACTGCATCCACCACTTGAGCATAGGATCTCGTACCTTCTACCATGGCACACTGACAACTAATACCAATTGTAATAAGCCCTTGTAATCTGACTGTTTCGAGGTAGTCAACCTCCAAGAATGAAGACCTAGAGAAGGGAAAGAGAGGAGAGTTCAAGAAGAGAAAGGGAGAGAATTGGAGGGAAATGTAAATGAATTTCAGAGTTGGTTCTGCCCAGCTCATGTTTTCCTTTTTATAGTAATGTATTAAAACGCACTGTATTTGTCTTTCAACACTCACAATCCTAGCTTATAACGACAACGTTTCAGTTAATCACTCACTAACTCAGATGACACCATATTGCTTTATTCATTTCCTGACTAACTCACACTAACAATTAACAATAGTGTTTCACTCACATTTTAACTTATAGACTAATATTACAACTAACAGAATAACGACCCTTCTTCACTTTCCATTTCAGCTCCTGCTTCCTTCACTACTACCAGCTTCCCCTTGATCATTTCCTTTGCTTCCCGTTTCTTTATGCTCAAAACAACATGTTTATTCTTCTAACTTAACAACGCTAAATTAGAACTCCTTTTTGTAGGTGACAATTGAAAGATCAATTTGGATAATTTACTCCTTAATTAGTTTGAAACTTTAATTATGACGTGCAACCATCTTTAGACTTGGACTTTTAAGTGGGAAAGAAACCTAATTACATGGAAAAATAACATCGAACGCCTTCAAAAACAATAACTCGAGTACAAGTAATTGAATATTTTGAAACCTTAGAACAGAGATAAGTTTATACCAAACTTAATATCTAATATTGATCATGAAGAGTGCATGGACATGTTTCGAATTGAAGATTAACCAAATATCCTAATGGTTATACTTTTAAGGGACTAAATGTAATTTTCTGAATATTCTTCCTGTCATTTTTAAATAAAACAAGTCATCATCATAGTAGCTAATGACTTGTCAATTCTCTGGCATCCCATTGGACATGGTGTTGATTATTGTTTGGAAATAATTAAGATATAATCATGATTCATTGAAAATATTTATGATTGCTTAGTGTCAGATTAAGACAAAAACAAAAACCAAACAAGGATAAAAATAAAAATAAAAAATTAAAGCAAAGTCCTTATAATAATCTCCTTAAGAAAAAGTTAGATTTATTAACTACTAGACGCCCTATAATGTTATATTTTTTAAATGTTTCTTTCTTGTATGGAAGATGCGCTATGATGTTATAATTAAAGCAATTACTACATGATACTGATCTATGAAAAAAAAAAAAAAAAAACATCATAACCCATACGATGAGGAAACATTAAGAAAACCAAAGTACCTTCCCACATAATGCCCACAACTAGTTTTTTGTAATCTCTTTTTTTTTTTTTTTTCTAATCAATGCCCACAACTACTTTACGTGATCGGATGTTGCAGTCTTTGTTGAGGTTTTCTCTGACGCAACAAAGGAGGTTTAAAGACCGCACCAAGTTGGAAGACTAAGATATGTAGTCATCGCTAAAATCATGACATTTGATTAGGGTCATTTCTGATTTACTGTATTAGATTCAATTCATCGCCTTTCAATTTTTGCATTATTGCTTGCATATATATTAAACTAGGTAGGACCTGAAATTGACAGCTAGCTTAGACCCAATTGAGATATTATGTGCGTAAATTTGGGCTTTCCACCGATTGAAGATTGTAAGACCAGGGACTAATTGAGGTCCTGAATTGAAGACTATTTATTTGCGCAATTTAATATTGTTTAATTTTTTCTTTTTTATAAACAGAATTTCATTCAAACCCAAAGCAAATTATATAGTAACTTGATCAAACCAAAGAGCATGATCAACAGGGACATTTCCCAACTACATTTGAACATCAAAAACATTCTATGCATATCTAGCTAATGTGTGTGCAACTTCATTACCCATTCGGCCAACATGCTCAATGCTAACTTCCTGAAAATAATTCATTAAGCTCTCTCCATAAGTAAGTTCTCATTAGCTGAGAAAGTATCATGGGCAGCTAGTAATTCATGTACCATAAGCAAACAATCAGACTTAATGATCAGTTCTGGAATACCAAGAGGAATGCAAAGCTGCAACCCTCTTAGCACTGCAAGTAACTCGACTGTTGTAGGTTCATTCACTTCATTTTCTGAAATAGTTGCTGCCATTACCACCTTTCCATAGCTATCTCTTAAAATCAGCCCAATTCCAGTCTTCCTCATATCCAAGAAAAATACTCCATCAACATTAAGCTTTAAATAACCCCTTAATGGAGGTTGTCATCTACCAATCTTCCTCACCCCCAACAAAGTACAAAAAGAAGAGTAAAATCTGAATCATTTCCTCTAGTCAAAACAAATCTCACATTTTCCAAAACACTTATCAGGTTTAAAAGGCAATACCATTGGAGCAAACCTCTGCCAGACTCCTTGAAGCTGAGGACAAAAAAATAAGGCATGGTTAATATCTTCTCTAGTCTCTTCACGAAAACAATACCCCCCCTCCCCCTTCCACTGCAATATTTCTCTATCTCAGGTTGTGTAGAGTAGGCAGTATATCCCTACAAGCTCTGCAAGCAAAAGTTCTAATTTTTCTTGGATCTTTCAGCTACCATAGTTTTTTTCAAAGCTGCTTTTCTTGCATCCAATTAAAGCTTTCACCAATACCACTTGAACTCAAAGCTTGAATCATCTTGTATGCACTTTTCACACAAACAACCATTTGACTCCTCTAACCAAATCCATTTATCTCTCTATAAGGGGTAAAGATACCCTAATCTTTAAAATTTCCTCAACCATTATTAGATTAAAGAGAGCTCTAACATCATCAACCTTCCATGTTCTTGTCTCCTGACATATAAGACTGTCAAGAGTTGCATTTTCTTGAAAGGTAGGTAACATATTTTCACAGTCCAGCATTAACTTTATGACCTGGGACCCAATAGTCTCTCCATATCTTGACAGAATCACCAGTCCCAACCCTCCATCAACACCATTCAAGCAGCCATTTTTTTACCTCAAAGATCCCCCTCCATGCATAAGATGGATGTAATCCCAAAGTAGATTGGGGAAAAGCACCATTAGGAAAGTATTAGGCCTTATAGATCCTTTGTAACAAAGACCCTTCATTTTGTAATATCCTCCAACCTTGCTTAGCCAATGAAGTCATATTAAAGGAATGTAAGCTTCTAAAACCCATCCCACCTCTGAACTTAGAAGTACATAATTTTTACCAACTTAGCCAATGCAATTTTTGCTCACTATCCCTCTGCCCCTACCAAAATCTAGTCATCATCCCTTCTAATTCTCTACAAAAACTCAATGGCAGGTTAAAACAAGACATAGCATAAGTGAAAATTCACAAAGCCACTCCTTTAATCAAAACTCTTCTCCCATATTGAGATAATAGTTTTTCTTTCCAACTTTGCAACTTATTCCATGCCCTTCTCTTAATATCAGCAAAAGCTGTAGACTTGGACCTCCCCACTAGGCTAGGTAACCCTAGATATTTATCATACTGTTGTAAGGTCCTAACACCCCACAAACTCAATAACTCCCTTTTTTTACCAGCATCAACATTCTTTAAAAAAACCATAGTAGTTTTCTCTTTATTAACTTTTTGACCAGATGTTTCCTCATACTTTGCCAAAACCCCCTGAATATGTCTAGTAGTTTGTACATCGCTCTACAAAAAAAAATGCTATCATCCGTGAACAATAAATGACTCACCATTGGAGCACCTCGGCACACTCTAATCCCCCTCGCAAGCTGTTTATTATTTGCATCTTTTAACAAAGCAATGAGACCCTCAATTCATAGAAGAAATAGGTAAAGGGATAATGAATCCCCTTGCCTAATTCTTGGTTTTGTTTATTGGGATTTTTTTGTATATTTTAAAAGGAGTTATTCTATTCTATTCTCAAAGTCTCTACACTACATATTGCTTACATTGCATAATTTGAGGACAGACAATATTTCTAAAGTACTATCAAGCAAGAAAACGGATGCACTAACAAACAAGCTATGCTGTGTAAATAGTATGTGGTGTAAAGGCTTGAAAATAGTAGTACCGTTTTGGAAGAGCTATTAATGGCTAAGTTCGGTTTGTAATTTCCTGCAAACAAGTCAACTCTAGCAAAAATTTTAGCAAAGGAGGGTGCTGCTAGAATTTAGAGAGAATGACTTGATATAATCATATATATTCCTAAAGAGATTAATGGGTCACGATATACATACATCTATTTTACAATTTATTTCACATGAATCAACAAATACCAGAATGTCACTTTAATAAAAAGAAATTTTAATTTTATAAAACTGACATTTATTTAATATAAAGATAAAATAATTATAAAACAGATGTAACTTAATCAGTTTCCTATTCCGATAATTTCACAATCTCCATTATAAGTACTTCCACCCAATCCATATTCGCTTTAAATAGTACAATTAAGACTTCGTATTACTTACTAATGATGACAATTAGAGCAAATTTTTGTAATTTTGGTCAACAACAAAGACAATGAAATTTGGTATTTTTTCAGTGTTTGGATTATGACAAAAAAAATAATACTATTCATGTAATAATACTATTAATATTAATTATAAAAAGAATTATTGTTTCCTTATCAATAAGCATTTTTAGACCAATTCAAGAAGTGCTCGATCAACTAACAGATGGTGATACTTTCTTGACGATGTTAACAAACTCAAGGTCCTTATTCATTTAGCAATCAATAAAAATAGCAGGTACGTATTTTCAAATAATAAACTTTGCAAATACTTGTACCAAATGGCCAGAACCATCACCAAAATGAAAATGGACATCAATGGTTAACCTTTGCTTTTCCTGATTACACCAGTTAATTTCTCTTTGATCTCTCTCAGTACAAGAAATATGAGTTTTTAAGGTGACAGAAATTTAGAGGCAAATGGTAATGTTTTGCTGTTCCCAATTTTTGCTCTTGGCAATTTGTAAAGTCACTGCAAAAACAAACCTTTTGCTGTGAAATAACATCGTGGCAAATAGAACCAGCTGCAAATAAGGATTTGTTTCCTCAACTATTTTATAGCGACACAAATTTGCCACTAACGCTCTGTATTTTTTTTTTTGGGCAATATTAAAATACTGCAAAATACCTTAAATATAGACTATGACACTTTCTCTGTTTATTTGTGGTGAGAATTCATCACCGTAAAAGGTCAAAATTTAAAACAAAAGGGAAATAAGCTCTAGGGTTCAATTGTCTTCATTTTTCCCCTTCCCTCTGCCCGATGTCTCCCTCTTTCTCATTTCCTTTTGTTGCATAGAAACCACCCCTGATGGCTCCCTTCCACTCTCTCTCTCTTTAACTCTCTCACTCACTATGTCCACTTCTTTCCTTTGTGCATTTCCCTGATCTCTCTATTTCACTCTCCGCTACATCTCTTAAGAACCACTCCAGCTCGTTGGCAGTTGTCGTCAATGTTGTGTACCAACATGATGAGCACCTCCTAGTCTTTCTATCGTTCCTATGCCTCCTCGGTCATGTTTCACCGCCAAGGCCACCATGCTCCTCCTCCTCATTCGTAAGTCATCTCTCCTCCAACATATCTCTCTCTCATCTCTCTCTTTTGTGCCACAAGAGTGTGTAAGAAAGAAAATTACTGTTCATGGCTTAGAGTTGTGAGTTGCTTTGTGATGGAGGTAATTAGAATTGGATTGTAGTTTAATGGGTTTGGCTTATGAACATGAAGTTAGGATTTTGGTTTAATTTTTGTGTGACTGAAGTTGGTGTTACACTGGAGTTCTAGGGCTTTTTTTCTTATGGATTTGTTTTTGGGATTTTACTTTGGAATTGTCCTATTCAATTTTTCTTTAGTTTAGCATATTGGGTTTTCTCCAATCTTGGAAAATTTACATATTGTCGTGGACTATAATGCTTTAAGGTGATCTATCTCTAAACTTCATCACCAATCCTTAATTCAGACTACCACAATATCATCAAATAGAAGTTTTTACAATCATTGTGGTTTCAAGAACGTCCATCATGTAACTAGATATGGTCAACTTGATCAATTCTTGTTTCTCTCTTCTAATGCACCTAGTGGGGATGACAACCATTTTTATTTTTTATGGTCGGGGACGACAAGTATTGAAATAGGAAAATTAGAGCTGATCTATTCTTTATTTATAGAAGTCTAAGTTTTTTTTATAAGGAAATTGAATTAAATTAGAAGCAGATGTACACGATAAGTCAATGAGGATATCATTATAGTGCTTACAACACCTAAAAGAAAAAGAAATGCAATTCAGCAATTGACCAAGACCTTTTTCTTTTACCAATTAGGAGGTGACTACGTTAAGAAGTTTGATGTCAACTAACAAGTAGGCCAGATGGTTATGGTCAAAGGTCACAACTAGATCACGGCAAGGAACCATTTTGGCTTGTTTGTTGGAGATTCTCACATCCACTATCAATATTTATGTCCTCGTTCAAGCAAAGCAAGAACATATATAATCAAATGTCTAGAGTCGAAACGGCAAGCTCCTACTGAATCACCCATGTCACACGACAACATATCAGCACATGGGGCTCACGCACTAGAGGTGAAGGCCATCTTTGGAGGCCAATAAGTCAAACGGTACAACCTGTACTATGCAATAGCTCTCAGCTTTGGCCAGTGCATACGGCTCATATGATACTTTGTTTTGAAAGTCATTTGGGAGTGTTGTAGGTCAGTTACCTTCCAAATCTAATGTGGGGTGCATGCATAACTTGGGCGGCCAAAAAGTGACAAATTTGACATTTTTTACCTAGAAGGAAAACTAGAGAAAGAAAATAAACAGATAGCCAAACTAGATTCCTCCCCTCCTATGAGTGCTTTCTTGTTACTGGTCAAGAGAAAGAAGAGAGTTTTCTCTTAGAGAGAGAGAGAGTGAGAAGAATGTTTTGTCTTCCTTTTTATAGAAGTCTTAGTTTTATGTACTACTATCAAGCTACCTTTGCGAAGTAAAATATTTCAACTCCTAATCCTAGAAGTTCTAGGTGTGACAATGTATCTTAGAGATTTGGTAGCATAAGTATAATAAGTCCCAATTTAATGCTACAAAGAAGCATGAAGAGGGTCTATTCCTCCCTCCAAAAGAGTGTTAGTGTTGTGCATAATTTTGCCGGTCATAGCTCAGTGGCTTCCAAAATAAATACAATAATTTTTTCACCTTCCGAGACTTTTATTCTTGAACATATGTTTGGTGTTTTTGGTTGTAAAAAGTGATAGCCATATTTACTTGCTTGTAATGTAGTTCACCCCATCTACAATTAAGTTGCCCGAGTTATTGTGCCATGCCAACATTGAAGAGTTGAGGCACCTTTTGTAGCCACCTTCCACAACTATTGCTTGCTACCTGTGAAAAGGAGAAAGGGGTGGTTGGTGGCTAGATAGCCTTCAATGCCAAAGTTAGAACCAATGTGTGTATCTCCAAACAAATGGGAAGGAAGGAGAAGTGAATGTTCAAGAGTAAAAAACCCATTCCTGAGTCTTCAACTCGCTTTAGTTTGTACTCGGTCTCTCATGTAGCCCACTAGTAATGGTCAAGATCGTTTTTGCCCAAGCGGTAGGGTGTTGCATTTTTAGTGGTAGCTCTTGTGAGTCACAGGGATAAAACCTCAAGATAGCCACTCCAAGCTGCGTTTAATGTAACTAATCTTGTGGGGAACAAGATCCTGACTTGTCTTTCTCCCGTTAATGCATCAGGACTGGTGAGAACTGTCAACTGAATTCCATCCCTTGTGATGCCCTTAGATTTTGCTAGGGCTCAGATGAACATCTAAAGGACTGTAATCTCCCAAATACTTAAACTAAAATCCATACATATTGGATTACTATACACTAAACTAAAATATCTCAAATACTTAAACAAAATCCATACATATTGGATTACTAAACATCCATGATTATAGTACAAGTCTCAAAAGGACTGTAATCTCAAAAGTGCGAGAGACAGAGCTCCATAATTATATCATTGTTAGTCAAACAACTCGCTTAACTAGACTAACGATACCATCATATTGTCTATAAATCTAACTATGGAGGCCACAAGCTCCGTATTGCGTCGGCATTTCCTAATCAACTTCCTTCAATCAGCCAGGCTCTGTTCCCGCTCCTAGTCAAGATACATTGCCTACCATTCAGGAAAAATGGTAGTTGGGACTTCTATAGTAAGATTTGAGTACAAATATCTGGAAGTTAACAGAGAACTTCCACATAAGTTAATAATGCATGCATGACAATAAAGGTATGAATACATAATCAAAGTCATAAGCAGGCATAAAATAACTTGACGTGTAACATGGCATAATCTGACATCACATGAACTGAAATGTGAACTAAATTTGAAACTTGACATAACGTGAACTTGAACTGGACTTGAAACTGAAATTGGAACCAAAACATTGACTGAACATGAACTTGAAACATGACTATATGTAAAATACATGAACTTGAACTGAATAACTGAACGTGAAAAACATGAACTTGAACATAACATGAACACGAACAAGAATATACATGAACTTGGAACCTTGTTCAATAAGCATGATAAATATACGTGAACATATGGCTGCGACACAATTTCCCCTTTATCCGTGTGTCCCTACCAATTACTATATCACAACACAGGTATCTGAACCAACTATGAGTGCATTATCATACGTGCCAATTCACGGGTATTTATGTCTGTTGTGGACACAAGTAATGTATGTATCTCATGCCAGGTATCTGCACCAGCACAAGTACATCTGACATGAAATTGAAATGTGGGTGGCACCATCGACATTAGTGCTTAAGTTCACTTTGGTGACCAGTTAGTTAGGCCTCATTCTGTTGATCTTTACCATGTCAACCCAAGGAATTTCACACTAATTTATCACACCAATGCATGTGTCCTTAAAATTTCAGTTGGCAGATATTTTCACTAAGGCCTTGCCAACTTCTACATTTCAGTTCTTATTATCCAAGATGAGAATTGTTAATATCTATGCCCATCTTGAAGGGGAGTCTTACAGAATGCAATATAACAAAATAAAATGCAATCTAGTTCTACACAAGGACAGCAGCCAAAGCATACTTGAAATACACTGTAGCACTCAAGAAATGTATAAAGTTGATAAAGCATGCTGCAGTACATGGAAAGAAAAAGATAGGAGCAACAGCAAAAAGGAGACAAGAAATGGCACAGAAAAGAAGAACCTTAGCTAAAGAAATACATGGTTGCACACAAAGAAGTATGAGGGACACGATGCATAAAGCTGCCTCTACCATACTGTCCATAAAAGTTCTAAATTGATGCTTGTAATTGTGTAGATAATCAAAAGTTAATTTTTCAGTAGTTTTTTTAACTCTTCTGCTTTTTTGTAATTTGTATATATATGACCTTTTTAAAATCAAAAGTATCAATGAGAATCAATTTCTTCTCATTTTCACTTTCTGCTCTTAACAGTTTTTTAACACAGAGGCCAACTTGTCTCGTTTTGATTACTCAATTCCCTCCAATTCTCTCTTTTCTTCTTCTCAATCTTCTCTCTACTTTCTCCCTCTAATTCTTGGATTCTTGGAGGGTGACTCCCTCTAAATAGTCATAGTTGTGGGTCCATTACAGAACTTTGGGCACGATTTAGCCAAACTAATTATCAAAATTTTGACAAGGCTCTTTCTCATATCAAACAGAGTGGGTCTTTAAGAGATTATTAGATGGGCACAAAATGCACTGATCGGAGCCTATTTGGGTGGTCTTAAAGAAGAAATTTCTGAAGAAATAAATATGTTTCGACCTAATTCCTTGAAGGAAGCCATTTTGTTGGCTAGGATGAGGGACGAACATTTAAACCGAAACAGAAGGAATTATAAGACATAAACCAATAGAGCAATTGTTTCGGTTAAAACATCATTAGTCTTTGTCCAACAACCGAAGTCCAATGTCGCACAAGCAAAAAGGATCTCATGGGAGGAAATGCAATGGTGAAGGGAATGAGGGTTATGCTTTAGTTGCAATGAAAGATTCACTCTGGGAACATTGATGTCAAACTTCAAAAAGCTTTTTGATTGAGGGTCCATCTCCATGGGAAAGTGAAGTCGTAGTGGAAGAAGTGATCAAAACATCTGAACCCAAAAGAAAAGATTACAAGTGATCAAGACAGTCTTGAGATATCTTTACATGCATTGGCCAGGTACATGGGACCAAGAACTTTGAGGGTAGCCGCACGTATTGGGAGACAAAGGGTGATTTTGTTGGTCCAAAGTGGCACGACACATAATTTTATCAATGATTCGATAGCAAGAAAATTAAAATTGCCCATCACCAAGCCTTCAGATTTTGATGTACGAGTAGCAAATGAAGAGAAACTCAAGTGTGATGCGAAGTATGATATGGAGTTATCGTTGAAATTGGGAATCATAAGTTTTCTATAACTTTATATGGCCAGTCGTTATATGGTTTGGATGTGGTATTCGGAATACAATGGTTTGAAATATTAAGGCCTGTCATATGTGATTGGAGAATATTGACCATTCAATTCACTTGGCATGGCCACAAGTGTATGTTAATGGGGCAGGTGTCAAAGCAAGCCCAAGAGGTGGAGATGCAAGCCTTGTTGAAAGAGTACGAGTGTGGGAATCAATTGTTTGCTATCTATGTGAAGGACAGAAGGAAGAAAAAAGTAAAAGATGTCAACTTGTGTGTAAATGCATAATTGGCTGAATGTTTGATGGATTATGAGCAACTTTTTGAAGAGCCACATGAATTACCTCCAGAAAGGGATTATGTGCATAAAATTCCAGTAAAGGAAGGCATGACACCGATCAATGTCCATACCGATATGCATATTTTTAGAAAAATGAAATTGAAAAACAGGTATCTGAAATGCCAGATAAAGCGATCATTTGGGAAAGTTCTCATCTCCAGTACTTTTAGTAAAGAAGAAAGATGCAGGAACATGAAGATTTTGCACCAACTATCGAGTACTCAACGAAGCTACAATTA
Organism: Cyclocarya paliurus; assembly: GCA_029856935.1. NCBI lineage: Eukaryota > Viridiplantae > Streptophyta > Magnoliopsida > Fagales > Juglandaceae > Cyclocarya > Cyclocarya paliurus. The sequence goes on from CM056947.1 coordinate 9,909,162, forward strand.
AAGATCGATTTTCGATTCCTACGGTGGATGATATACTTTATGAGTTGGGTGGGGTTGTATTTTATTCCTAATTTGGATTTACAAGTGTAGGGTATCATCAAATTCGAGTTCATTATGAAGATATCTATAAAACAGCATTTTGAACCCATTGTGGTTACCATGAGTATTTAGTGATGTCATTTGGGTTATGTTGCGCCTTCCACAATTGCGAAGATATATATTTGTATTCTTTGATGATATTTTGGTATACAACCAGAATTGGGGAGAAGCATTTGGAGCACTTGAACATCACATTTGACATATTGGCCAGGCATCAGTTCTTCCTAAAGCCATCTAAATATGTTTTTGGACAAGAACAAAGTGGATTATTTAGACCATATTATTTCAAAGAAGGGTTACAAGTCGATCTAATCATGATTAAAGTGATGCAGAAATGGGGCCAGACAAGGAATATAACAGAGTTAAGAGGATGCTTGGGTTTGGCGGGTTATTATTAGACATTTGTTAAGAATTATGGAGTACTTTCTGAAACACTTACAGATCTTCTCAAAAGGGGACAATTTGAGTGGAATGAAAATGTAAATGCAGCATTCTTTCAACTTAAAAAAGCCATGTTAACTACACCAGTCTTGGCTATTCCTAATTTTAATAAAATGTTTATCGTAGAGATAAATGCTTGTGATAATGGGATTGGGGCGGTCCTTGTTCAGAATGATCGACTTGTGGCTTTCATGAGTAAGGCTATGGAAAAACAGATGAAGAGATAAGAGAGCAATGTTGGAATAATTTTTATCAAGTGATTAATATATGTGACTCTCTTTGTAATACCCCAATCCCACAAGGGTCGGAGAGTTACTCATTGCTACTTTTTTTTTTTGATAAGAAATAGACTTCATTTCATTAATTCAGTCCAAAAGGAGTTACATCTACAACTCAAATTACAAGTCAACTATATTCTAATCAAAGCTTCCCGTACGTGCGACGGCATTGTCTAAACCAGAGACTCTCAGAGAGTATCTGCTCCAACCCCCAATCAACAGCCAAACTCCATCCTCCAAAAGAGGAGAAGTAACCAACAATAGCTATGGACATAAGTCCATTAGCCTATTTCACCTTATATTCTAACAAAAAAACCAACAAAACCAAAACTCCAACATAAACAAATCGACATAGAGTTGGAACTACAGATTCTTACAACAAAAAAACCCAACCAAAACAAACACAACAAAACAACCACCAAACAGAGCAACTGAATCGGAAGAAAACGCAACAACAGGATCGGTGGTGGCGCGTGAAAGTCACGCGCCACTCTGGGAGGAAGCCAAACGGCCGGTCGATGTAGTGCCGGTGTATTGGGCCCTAAGCTGCCGTACATGGCTCCGACGCGGTGTGATACGCGGTGGCTCGCGTATGCCACGCGTTCTCTATAATCCGCGTGTGGGAGCAATGCGCCGCTCCAAATGGCGCCCAAAGTGGACGGCTACAAGAGTAGCGGGCGAGGGTTCGTCCTGTGGCACACGTGTAGGAAAACTCTACCAGAGGAGCTCGGATCGACCATCTCACCTTATTCGGCCGAAACCTATAAAATAACAAAAAAAACTAAGAAACCGTCGTAATCGACAGTAGAGAGGGAAGAGAGGTAAGGGGAAGAAGAAGTCGAAGCTTCCCCTCCCCCCGATTGTGATCAGACGAGAGGGTTTTGAGAGAGAGGGTCGAGGCGATAGAGGGTCTGGGTGAGAGAGGGTATGTTTATATTCTTACTCATTGCTACTTAAATTCATATTCTAACAATTTATTCATAAAATCCAAAATCTCAATATCATATAAAACATTTTGTTTCAAACTAATTTCCTCAATATAATCAACCTCCCAAAATATCAAGTCATCAGAACACAACAAGATTTCTTAACAAAAACACCAATACTCAAAGAAACCTTTTACGCTTAATGCACTATGATTAAAAAACCATCTTACCTATGCTCCATAGTCTTAATTCTCAGTTGAAATATCCAAATCAACTACAAAATATTTGTGGAAATAAGGGGTGAGTTATCAACAACTTAATAAGCAGATGACATATACTAGTGTGCAAATATAAGCATTTACAAAATACAGTATGCATAACAAAATATTTTTCAGAGTTATAATGCATAACAAAACATGTTTTCAAATATAACAGAGCGATGGTTTTAAGACACATAAAACCGAGAGTATTTTGGTATAACATAACTTGAGCATCATCATCATATCAAAATAGAGTATCTTACAGAGCAGAGACTATGTTTTAATCCCGTAGTTGGGTTGTGCTATCCTTGGTAGCCAAACCGACCAGAGACAAAGGTGAAATCTTTCCCTTATTCTTCTCGGAGTCCCGAGTGTGCACATATGATTGACCACATAAAACCACTTTATTTTTAAAGTAGGTGCACTCAGAGATAGAGAAGTTAGTACTAACCTAAACAGAGCTGAGACAGAGTCAGAAACAAATATGTATACCATGCTAAAGGATTTTAGATGCCATATCAAAACAAAACAGAGTATCAAAACATATTCATATCATTCTCACATACTGAAAACAAAAGTCGGAGCATCTTTTTAAATCAATGCACAATCTTTCAAATTTTTTATATCGCTCTTTTTCAAATTTTAGAGATAGCATGACAAAATATAGCTCTGTCTACACAATGCATGTCAGAAACATTTTTTTTTTCATACAGATTTTATGAGTAATGCAAATAAATGACCAATTTTATTTTTCTCAAGTTCTCATTTTATAACAAAAACATGCAAAATTTTCAGAAAGTCAACCTTAGTCTAAACAATTTGTGTAAAGCCTAGCATAGGAATCTTGCTTACTGGATTTCTTAGCTTTTCAAAAATTTTCTACAATAGAGCTAAGTCAAAATCAATCGTCATCTATAAAAATATCACATAATTTCCATAAATTGGTTGAACACGTATTTCGATATTGTAATACCAAAATAGCCTATTTTACCTAAATATTTAAAATTCACTAAACCCTAAAATATCAATACTTACCAATACTTCCCAAATTTTTATTGATACCATTTCACTCTACATTAATATTAAAGATATTTCTATAAAAATAAGATTTTTGGTATATAAAGTGGTATTAGACCCACTCAAAAAAAAAATATTATATTGGTTCGTGTAAACAGGCCCATGGTTACAAAATAACGTGAAAATTCAAGGGACAAAATTGTAATAACAACTAATCTTTCTAGAGCTTTACGCAAAAACCCATAAGCCATGTTTTTCTTTGTTTGCAGAGAACTATACCTAGACCCAAGTCGTGCGATGGAGGCTCACCGTGGGGGCAGATGCGAGGTGGCAGAAACACGGGCGGAGCTGGAAGCTGAGCACAGATGAGAGAGAGAGAGAGAGAGAGAGAGAGACCACGGCGAGAGGGAGGACTTACGCACCAGGCACGACGGGAAGCTACGGACTGGGGTCACCCAGGGCAGCGTCCGAAGGTGGAGGCTTGTCCTCCAGCGTCATCTGCTTCCTGCGAAGCTGCCTGAGGGTGGGGGGTGATTATGCTGGGGTTGACGTGTGCGTGGGGCCGGTTCCCGTTTGAGGTCACGGAGAGGCTGGGCCTTGGGGGCTGTCCCACAGTGTTGTAACTAGGTGCAACTGGTTGCTTCAGTCGTGCGTCCTGCATGGTTTGGAGGTGTAAGGTGGTTCACGGAGGAGGATACCTGGGGCAGCTTTCTCTCAAGTTTGGGGTGACGTTGACCTGTTTCGGTGTAGAAAAACAGAGGAGGAGGAGGAGGCTCGCATGCGGCGGTGCGTGTGCTGGAAGACTGTCTGTGGGAGGCATGAGGCGGCGATCCTCTGCTTGAATGCTATTTGGCAAAGCTTCGGCTTGACAGCGACGTGTGGTTGCGAGAATGGCGGTGTCTACGTGCAGCATTTTTTCTTCGGTTGCACAAGGTTGCTCCTGACTTAAGTGTTGGAGAACCGCGTTGGTGATGGCTACATGCGATCACTTCCGTCGTGTAATGGGGCTGAAAACTGGGGGACAAGAGAGGGGTTTTCTTGCTCTAGGGACAGTGAGGCACGGTGGTTAATGCCTAAGAGGTGAGAAACAGAGGGCTATCCGCATGGAGGAGGTTGAGAGGCAGGAAGGAAACCAATCAATGGGGCTGGGTGATGTCGTGCCAGAGAACGGGTCTCGTGAGGGTGCCAGAGAACAGATGAGTGTAATTAGAGGGAGAGCGTGCAGTTATCACCGAAGGTGGATGAAAGTAATGAGAGCACCAGCGGAGAACAGTTGCAACGCGAGAGAGAGTGTGCAGTTATGAGAGGTTCGAATGGAGCATCGTGGATGGAAACGGTTGGAGGTAAATCTGCACAAACGTGTGGGGTCCGAGTTTTTATTTTCTGAACGTGGAGGAAGGTGCGGGTAGAGATATAGAGATATGCTTGTATGTGGGCATTTTCCCGTTCGGTTTGCTGCTGCGAGATGAGGGCTGGTTGTATGCTTGCTTAAAACGTGGGTGCATGTATGGTTAGAGATTAACTTGGATTTGATAATAAAAAGGATCCACCATAATGCGCGAGGTTGAATAATCTATATATATATATATATATATATATATATGTGTGTGTATATAAAATAATATAGAAGACGTGGACTTAAGAATTTTAATGAGAAAAGGGATTCTAGAATTGTAACTCTAATCCGTTTGAAGTTGATAACAAACACTTTAAAAACAAAACATGAGCTGGATCCTCGTAAATAAATCGGACCGTAGCCGAACCCATATTTACTCAACAAAACCCAAGCGAACTTTTTATCCATATATAAAATAAATAAATAAAATCCGAAAGCGAGTTTCGTATTGGGCCTAGGTGTTACACTCTCTCTCTCTCACACATTACCTTTCATGTCTGGCTAGCTAACTTCTTTTTCAATTTCTTCCATCCTTCAAACCATTTTAGCCCTTCTACTTTCACAATGGATGATACGATTGTCAGTTATGCACTTATAATTACTTTTATTTTTAACCAGAACGACCTTTCTCTCTAACTATGACAAGGAAGGTTCCATTGTTGTAGTGATAGGTCCTGGTGAGTTCCGAGATATATATTATAGGATCAAGAACAAAATTAGTACTTAAGTATTCGCCTTTATTTTAAATTCATACCATAGTCTTCAACTTTTGTAACGTTGATAAATGAGAATAAAAGACATACATATACAATTATGTATATCTATCAATCTCTCTTTAGAAAACTAACGGGGATCGATTGTCACGTGACATACTAATGCTGATGTTTATTGTAAAAAAGGGATTTTTATATAGCATGTATTAATTCCTTTTATTCTCATGTATTAATGCTACGAAAAAAGAAAAATGTGCCTCAACGTCGACAATATGTCATTGGATGTCGTCAGTCTCGATTGCAATATTAACAGTTGCCTCTACTATGATGGCATTTGATTTGAAAATTGATTCTTTGAGAAGAAATTAGAGACTCCCTATACTTATTTGTCATGACCTTTCCTTGAGAAATGGATTAACATATTCTAATCAAAGTTGAAATATTATCTGTAGTACGAAAAAAATAGTAGCTTTCAAAACCTTAATGATGATCATGAGTTGTCCTTTTTCTTTTTTATTATTTTTGTCCATTAATATCTGCCATGAAAAGGCCGACCCGGCCCATAAAAATGGTATTGCTCGTAAATAATTTTCAACATTTAGATGGATAAATAGGTCTCATTTGATTCTCTTTTGTCATGGCAATATATAAATGTACATCTGTGAAATGTCTTTACGTGGCCGCAGAACTTTTCAAACTTGTATACATAAATACAAAGAAATTTAGGCTTGGCATATAGGAGACGTCAATTGCTATCAATATGTTCACATTTCACGTTTAGACAAGGCGTAAGGCCGGCCTGCAGAAGACGTCAAAAGTTTTTTTTTTCGCCAGCAGGAAACGTCAATTGCAATCAATAAACAATTAGAATTTGACTGTAAATCTCTCCAACTTAGACTTCGTCATGACTATCCCTAAACGATGACAATATAAAATTTGCTTCCAAAATCTTTAGCACTTTTTGGAGCTTTGATCCAAACATATATTAATCTAATTTTTAACCAAATTTCTCCAACCCCAAAACAGCCACTGACCTGCTTTTCGCTTCTCTTCATTTTTCACCAAGCTAGCAAGCCCACAAACATTCAATATTCTTTCCCTCAGTTTTATATATGTATATCCACATGCAACCACTCTTATTCATTCCAGACGACATTTTATAGCAGTAGAGTTGCCCAGGTCTCCGATACCATGGATTTTCCAGTTTTGTTCCTTCTATTATCTTTGTCATTTTCTCTCCCACTCTCATCTTCAAGCCTGGATACCATTCATGAAGGCACATCCCTCTCAGTTGAGAAATCAGAAGACTTTCTAATATCACCTGATGGAGTATTCTCTGCTGGCTTTTATTCCGTAGGTGATAATGCCTATTGCTATGCCATATGGTTCAATAAGCCATCCCGCGACAAGATTCAGACTGTAATCTGGATGGCGCCCGTTAAGGGAAGGAGCTCTAAGCTCTCTCTCCTCAAAACTGGTAATCTTATCTTATCTGACGCTAGAAAGTTCATACTTTGGGAAACAAACACTCAGTCACTCTCCTAAGTAAACTTATCTCTTTACAACACCAGTAATCTTGTCCTACAAAACATGGAAGGTGTTACTTTATGGGAAAGCTTTGATTTCCCAACAGACACACTTCTTCCCCAACAACTACTCACTAAAAACACAAGGCTCGTCACCTCTAGAAGCCAGACCAATTATTCCTCTGGTTTTTACAAGCTCTTTTTTGATAACGACAACGTCCTCCGCCTTCTTTATGATGGTTTGGAGGTTTCCAGCGTATACTGGCCAGTCCCATGGCTCGTAAGCTGGGACGCTGGAAGGTCCACATACAACTACAGTCGGATTGCAGTGCTTGATACGTTCGGGAACTTTAGTTCTTCTGATGATTTTACTTTCATGGCGGCCGACTATGGGCTGAACCTTCACAGAAGATTGAGAATTGATTATGACGGTGATGTTCGATTGTACAGTTGGGACGAGGAGGCGCAGACATGGTTTGTGTCTTGGCAAGCCATACAGAGACCTTGCCAGATTTATGGTATTTGCGGGGCAAATAGCCTTTGCAGCTATATTGTTGGTTTTGATAGGAAATGTTCATGCCTCCCAGGATATAAGATGAAAAATCTAACCGACTGGTCCGACGGGTGTGAACCCGAGTTTCGTCTTTCTTGCAATAGAAATGAGTCAGGCTTCCTGCTATTACCCCGTGTTGAATTCTTTGGTTATGATTATGGGTTCTTCCCCAACTACACATTTGATGAATGTAAGAATTTATGTTTGCAACAGTGCAACTGCAAAGCGTTCCAATTCACCTTCTACTGAGAAGATGGTACTTCAAATTGCTACCCCAAGACGCTGTTGCTTAATGGATATCGTTCCCCGGATATCCGAGGTGACCTCTATTTAAGACTGCCTGAAAGCAATCTCTCCTCCTACGCAAATTCTATACAAAATTTCACACTCGTTTGCTCAAGTAAAGGCACATATAAGAGAAGCCAGGAAAATGGGATAGTAAAATTCTTGCTCTGGTTTGCATGTGGAGTGGCAGGACTTGAAATCATTTGTATCCTTTTGGTGTGGTGTCTCTTGAGTAAAACCCACCGAGCTTCTAGTGTAGACAAACAGGGCTGTCTTGCTACTGTCACTGGGTTCAGAAGATTTACCTATGCTGAGCTCAAGAAGGCAACAAAAGATTTTAATGAGGAGATTGGAAGAGGTGCAGGAGGAATTGTGTACAAACGGGTATTGCCTGACAATCGAACTGTAGCAATCAAGCGTCTGAATGAATCTAAACAAGGAGAAGGTGAATTTCTAGCTGAAGTAAGCATCATCGGGAGGATTAACCACATCAACTTAATTGAGATGTGGGGGTACTGCGCAGAGGGAAAGCGTAGGCTTTTGGTGTACGAGTACATGGAACATGGTTCTTTATCCCAAAACCTCTCATCCCATGCACTTGATTGGAAGAAAAGGTTTGACATTGCCGCAGGCACAGCAAAAGGCCTAGCTTATCTGCATGAAGAGTGCTTGGAGTGGGTTTTACACTGTGATGTAAAGCCACAGAACATACTCCTAGACTCTAACTATCAACCAAAGGTGGCAGATTTTAGGTTGTCTAAGTTACAAAATAGAAACCTCGAGAATGCAAGCTTCTCAAGAATAAGAGGAACCCGAGGGTACATGGCTCCAGAGTGGGTTTTCAATCTTCCTGTCACCTCCAAAGTGGATGTTTATAGCTACGGAATTGTTGTATTGGAGATGGTGACGGGAAAGGGACCAACAAAGGGTGTCCATGCTATAGATAGTGGAGGGGAGACAGAACCCAAAAGGTTGGTTGCTTGGGTGAGGGAAAAAAGGAATGAAGCGGCTGCAATGGCTTCCTGGCTTGAGGAGATCGTTGACCCAATACTGGAAAGCAGTTACGAAAAGGGTAAGATGGAAACTCTGATTACAGTTGCTTTGCAATGTGTAGAGGAAGAGAAAGCCGCAAGGCCCAGCATGAGCCAAGCAGCTAAGATGCTTTTACGCCAAGAAAATGATAGTCACAGTGATGATCATGGTATTATAAGTGTCTAATTGGGAATGGTATCCATTTTCATCGTAAATAATTGATCATGAATTAGCATTTTTCTTGTAGTAATGAAGTTGTGTACTTGTAAGCGTGGTTGTGAGTACATCATCCAACAAAGGGTCAAACTGAATCTATTGATCCTAATGGTTGTGCATGATGTGTGTTAATTTCTTTTATTCTCTTCTTTTATGTGAAATTGTCATGCCTTTCGGAAGTGTCTTACTTTGCATTATGAAGTGAATTAGGATTTTGTATCTTTCTTTTCATTTGTTATGTCTTTACATACTGTTAATTGATTTGGCCGCCTCTAGATTGTAGTGAGTTCAATAAGTTTAGTAATACCTTATTGTCTTGGAACATTAGGACTTTTCTCATGCTTAACCAGCCGTACGTTAACTTCCAAGGATCACAAGCAAGAGATACCTCTGCAAATCCGAGGAACAGTTTTTTCCCTAATATAAAATATAACTCCCCATATAGACTTGCATAATGTATGTACGTTGCATCAAATCATGTATTGATTTTCTAGGTTAGACCTTCTTAGAAATTTTGGATCATTACTTTCTATAATGCGACAAAACAATATTTGCAATGCTAGTTGATATAGTAGGATTGAATGACAAGTCACCATGTACCCTAAATATTCCTTATAGTCTCTTGCTCATCACACATTGCACAAGAGGACAAGGAACAAGAAAACCCACCCCCCTCCAAAGTTCCTTCCAAGTCACCACTTCTTATCATCCAGGGTCATGAATGCTAATGAGGTATATATATTTGAAAGACTTATCTTAAAATATATCATATCAATAGATATGATTGGAAATGAAAAATTAACATAATTGCCCAAAGAAGTAAGTATAAGAAAGTTGCCATGTGATCGTACTGATGCGATCGAACAATCTGTCATTGACCATTCAGCCATAAAAAATTTGTTTTCCCTAGTCGATGATAAACTTGGCCTATAATAAATGATCAAGCATTGCCTGATTGGTGCAACCAAAGCGACACCCGGGTTGAAACCTAGGCTTAACCTAGGTCAGCACCCAAACATTGCCTAGGCCTGACCAAGCCAAAATTGAAAGCATAGAAACTAAGAACCTTAATATAAGATATAGAGGGATTGATGAATCCAAAAACGAAATCATATGTGCTATATCTGTATATGTGCATGTTTATTCTTCTAACTTAACAACGCCAAATTAGAACTCCTTTTTGTAAGGTGACAATTGAAAGATCAATTTGGATAATTTACTCATTAATTAGTTTGAAACTTTAATTATGAGGTGCACCCATCTTTAGACTTGGACTCTTAAGTGGGAAAGAAACCTAATTACATGAAAAATTAACATCGAATTGCCCTTGTTTCAGGCCTTGAAAAACAATAACTCGAGTACTACATGTAATTGAATAATTTGAAACGTTAGAAACAGAGATGTTGTTGCACATAACCAAGTTTATACCAGCCTGAATATCTAATATTGTTCATGAAGAATGCATGGACACGTTTCGAATTGAAGATTAACCAAATATCCTAATTAATGACTCTACTTTTAAGGATTAAATGTAATTTTCTGAATATTCTTCATGTCATTTTTAAATATAACAAGTCATCATCATAGTAGCAATTGACTTGTCAATTCTCTTGCATCCCATTGGACATGGTGTTGATTGTTGTTAGGAAATAATTAAGATATAATGATTCATTGACAATATTTATGATTGCTTAGTGTCATACTAAGACAAAAACAAAAACCAAACAAGGATAAAAATAAAAATAAAAATGAAAAATTAAAGCAAAGTCCTTATAATATATAATCTCCTAAAGAAAAGGTCAGATTTATTAACTACTCTCCGCCCTATAATGGTACTCTATGAAAATGAAAAGAAAAAAAAAATACAGCACAACCATACGATGAGGAAACATTAAGAAAACCAAAGTACCTTTCCACAACCAGTTTACGTGATTGGATGTTGCAGTCTTTGTTGAGGTTTTCTCTGCCGCAACAAAGGAGGTTTAAAGACGGCACGAAGTTGGAAGAATAAGATATATAGTCATCTCTAAAATGACGACATTTGATTAGAGTCATTTCTGGTTTACTATATTAGCTAGATTAAATTACTATATATATATATATGTATATCTTGGTAGGACCTAAAATTGACAGCTAGCGTAGACCCAATTGAGATATTATGTGCATAAATTTGGGTTATTGTAAGACCAGGGGACTAATTGAGGCCGTGAATTTTTTATTTTTTATTTTTTATTATAGGAAACATCACAAACTTTTCATTAAAAAAAAAAGAAGCAAACATTACAACTGTTTATCAACCCAAACGGGTTGTTTAATAGAAATTGGAATATCATCACACCAAACATTGACATCCTGGACATTCAAAGCTAGTCTAGATAACTTGTGAGCCACCACATTGGCATCTCGAAATACATGCTGGATAGAACACTTAGACGCTCTTTGCATCAATTGTTTAACATCCTGAAGTATATGCATACCCCATCAAAGAACTAGTTGGAGCTTGGATATCTTGAACCATCAATAGTGAGTCACATTCAATCTATAATTCATGAATACTCATAGGAAGACAAAATTGCATACTTCTTAGGACAGCAAGCAATTCTACTTCTTATGAATCTGTTACAACCAATTCTTTCTTTGACGCTGCCATAAGAACCTCTCCCTTGCTATCTCTTAGTACTAAACCCACACCCGCTGCACTTTGTTCATGAAAAATTGCTCCATCTACATTTGATTTGAGAACATCATTTGTAGGAGGAGATCACTTTTTAATTCTGTTTTTCTTGGTTCTTGCATCTGATTTGATAATCTTATACATCTGTTTCATTGAGACAACTTAAGAAACCACCCATTTAGCTTGTTGCAGTTTGGCCTCAAAATTTTTTGGTTTCTCCTACACTAGTAGTTCCAAGACAACAACAGTATAAGTTCCACCTCTTCTTTAGTTTTTGTTTCGAGAAAGTTGCTTAAAAAGGCTGAAAACTGCACATTAGGATCTGATATATGTAAATCTGGAAACAACTATAACCAGCATTCTTTGATTTGTACACACTGATAAAATACATGCATGGTGGTCTCTGGTTGCATATTACATAGCTGACATTCTTCATTCAACCTTGGAAGTCTCTGTTTCAGATTCACTAATGTTTTTAAGCCCTCCAAGCAAGCTGTCCATGAGCACTTTAACTTTATTTGGAATATTCAGTCACCAAAGTAATTTAGAAACTCTATTCTGGTTACTGGTATTGGATGATTTAGGTAGCCCAGTTCCCATCTCCATTTCAGAAAATAACCAATATGCACTTTTTACTGTGAAGCAACCACTTCTCTCCATACTCCAAATCATTAAATCTTCATGATTCTAAGAACTTAAAGTAATTTTTAGGATCTCATCTCCATACTCCAAATCATTAAATCTTCATGATTCCAAGAACTTAAAGTAATTTTTAGAATCTCATCTCACCTTAAAAACATCCCACCATTTAGTACGAGGGTCAATAAGTGTTTCCACCTTACCCCCCTCATCCTGCATTCTGTTCACATCCACTAATTGCTTAAGGTCTGATATCCTTGGTATCTAGCTATCCTTCCATATTTCAATCGATCTTCCATTACCTACTCTCCATTTGCAACTAGCAACCAACCTTTTCTTCACTAACCAGATTCCTTACCATGGATAAGAGTTGTTTAAGCCCTTTTTTGATTCCATGTAAGTTTTATTAACGAAATTTCTGGCCTTGAATAATTTGTGTAACAAACTGTCCTCAATTTTCATTAGCCTGCAACCTTGTTTTGCATTATAAGTACTCAAACTTTTGAAACCCATGCCACCTTTAGACTTTGAAGCACACATATATTCTTTTACAACTTACCCAATGAATCCTCTTCTCTTCCTTTTTCTAGCCCCACCAAAACCTGGCCATCATTTGCTCTAAGTCATGATACAAAGAAGAGGGAAACTTAAAACAACTCATAGAGTAAGTGAGGATTGACATGGCTACTGCTTTAATAAGAATTTCATTCCCACCTTGAGACAAAAGTTTTTCTTTCCAGCTTTGTAAATTATGCCAAACTTTGTGTTTTATGTCTAAAAGGACTTTGTATTTACCCCTCCATATCAATGGTGGTGGACCAAGATACCTATCATACCGTTGGAAGGTTTGAATTCCCCAAAACTGCATGACATAAGTTCTAGTGGCAGGTTGTACATTTACATTGAAAACCATAGCAGTTTTTTTCCTATTATTAATCTTTTCTCCAGAAGCTTGTTCATAATACTCTAGCAGGTTGGGTACTACCAAGATTTCATTGACATTAGCCTTAAAAAATAGAAGACTATCATCTGTAAAAAGCAAATGATTAATCAAATGTCCCCTCGACAAACTTTAACCCCACTCAACAAACCACTTTGTGTTGCTTGATTTAGAAGAGAGGTTAGTCCATTAGCACATAACAAGAATAGGTAAGGGGATAAATGATCCCCCAAGCTAACACCTCGAGATGGAAAGATAAGACTAGTAGGCTCACCATTAATAAGAACAGAAAAACTCACTTATCTCACACATAACATAATCATTTGTATCCACTTATCCTAAAATCCCATCTACTACATAACCTTCTCAAGATAGCTCCATTCAAGCCTATCATAGGCTTTAATTATGTCAAGTTTGAGTGACATGTAACCCTCCTTTCCCCTTCTCTTATTCCTCAAAAAAATGAATTATTTTATAGGCCACAAGAATGTTATCTGATATAATCCTCCTAAGAAAAAAATCTGTTTGAGTTTTTGAGATAATACTAGGTAGAAAGCCAAGACTTTGGAAATGAGTTTATAGATAACATTGTAGAGACTAATAGGCCTATACTCACTCACTCTCTCTGGTTTTTTCTCTTAGGAATCAAAACAATGAAAGTATGAATTGAAGACTATTTGCCTAATTTAGTACTGTTTAAATTTATAGGTTAACTTGTGACGTTTGTCTATATTTTGTTTAAGATAATTAATTTGTGGTTTTACAAAGCAAAATGGAGTTTTCATTTGGATTTAGTGGTTGGATTTAGTGGTTTGGGTCTTAGCATGTGTGCTGCTACCTATTATTATATGTACACACAAGTAAGACTTCATATTCTTAAATAGATTATGCCCTTAATTACATGGTTGTGCCAAGCTAATAAATTAATATAGGGCAGCTCATTTTTTTTCTTTTTAATCTTGGTACTTGTCGTGGGTGAAGAGGTATAAGAGATTTAGTTTGAGTTTAGTTGGATTCTATCTTGTAGTTGGATTGATGCCTATTCTTGGTTTTGTTTATTGGGATTTTTTTTCGTATATTTTGAAGGAGTTATTCTATTCTCAAATTCTACAATATTTCTAAAGTACTATCAAGCAAGAAAACGGATGCACTAACAAACAATCTATGCTTACTCCTTTTTAAAGGTCTTTGGTTGTGAATGTTAGCCTAATCTCTGCCCTTATAATCATCATAAGCTAAGTTTTCGCTCCACATCATTTATTTTTCTAGGGTACAGTCCCTCTCACAAAGGGTAAAAATGTCTTGACCAACATAACAATAGATTGTATATTTCCCATGATGTTACTTTTAATGAGAACAATTTTCCTTACAAAAATCCCACCACTGTTCACAAGCCTAGTCCACAAACTGTCTATTTACCCTATTTTCCAAATTCGATTCTTGGTCTTACACCCGTTCATCATCCTGGGCCCTCTCAACTCTCTTGGCCCATTCTCTCATCTCAGCCTGCTATCAATTCCGTCCCTCAATCCATTTCATCCCCTCATTTACACACCCAGCCCATTCAATCCTCATCCTCCCCTCAGGCTCTCCCGAGTTCTTCCCCCATCTCTTCTCCTCCTGTCAAATCAGCGTCTCAGCCATCTCCACATCCTCTTCTATCAATTCCCTCTCATTCACCTATCATCACTAGGTCACAAACCAACTCATCCAGGCCTCCTTTACTGTTGCTTCCAAATTTCCTGAATGGCAAGCTGCCATGTCCAAAGAATTCGAAACCCAAGTCAAGACAAATACCTGGACCCTTGTTCCTTGTTCCTTTGTCTCTAACGTTGTTGGTTGTAGGTGGGTGTTTCAGACTAAGCTGCGACCAGATGGCTCCATTAAAAGGTGAAAAGCAAGGCTCATGGCTAAGGGCTTCCACCAGCAACTCAGTATTGACTATATTGAGACCTCCAATCCTGTAGTAAAACCCTCAACCATTCGATTAGTTTTTTCCATTGCTGTTGCTAAAGGTTGGTGCCTTAGGAAAATTGATAAACAAAATGCCTCTCTTCATGCCAATCTTATTGAGACAATATTCATGGAAAAACCGCAAGGATTCATTGATCCTATGCGACTTGATTTTGTGTGTAAATTACATAAGGCCATTTATTTAAACAAGCTCCACGAGCTTGGTTCTCAGAGTTAAGCTCATGGCTCACTGATTATGGTTTTTTAGCTTCCGAGGGGGATCCTACACTGTTTGTTTTACACATAAATGATCTTTGCATTTTTATTCTAGTGTATGTTCACGACATGATCATTACATCATCTTCTTACATGCTATTGAAAAATTAATTGTCTCTCTGAGTCAAGCCTACCATGTGATAGATTTGGGACCCTTATTATTTTTTCTTGGATTAGAGCTTGTGTAACGCCTCGTCCCTGCAGGTCTGGAGAGTTAACTCATACTACTTAAAAGTCATTTTCCAATCACCTAGTGCATACTCCAATTTTTCTCTATTGTACAAAATACACATTAATCCCCATCAATTACTCCAGTATAATTATTATAAGACAATACAAAGTCTTAATATAAACATCAACCTCCCAACAATTCACATCATCCGGACACAACAGGCTTACTGATTAAAAATCTTCAATACTCATATAAACCTTCTATGCTAATCCATTTTTCTTAACAAAAATTGCCGATATTCATCAAAAGCTTTTTATTCTTAATCCACTACTCTTAAGTCATCTCACCTAGTACTTCATAGTCTTGATCCTCAGCTGAAATGTCCAAAATCATCTGAAAATATTATGAAGATAAGGGGGTGAGTTATCAATAACTCAGTAAGCAGAGAACATATACTAGTATGTAAACATGAGCCTTTTCAGAAAGTTCAGTATGTAGAAACAAAATAGTTCATTTTCATATGCACATCTCAAAATATATTATAAGAAAATCAGAGCAACTTTTCAATCTTTTCATATTCATAAACCATTTTCATATTCAAAAACGCTTTGGCATAACATAACTGAACATCTTCATCTGATCATATTATGTCATATATATACCATGTTTAACCCCCGTGGTAGGGTTGTGCTATCCCCAGTGGCCAAACCAGGAAGTATCATATTGTGAAACTTTTCATTTTTCAATCTAGGAGTCCCGAGTGTGCACACAGGAAATAACACATAAAAGACCACTTTGTTTCCAAAGTGGGTGCACCAGAAACAGAAAAGTTGGAACCAACCCAAACAGAGGCCACAGTTTTACACCCGTGGTAAGGTCAGAACAGAACAGAAACAGAATGTCATGCTAGAGGTTTCAGAAATCACATCATATAGTATCAGAGTACAGAATATTTTTAGAACAGAATCAGATCACAAAAATAAAATTTATGCACAAAACTTCATGTTCGCTCTCTTTTGCACAATTCAGAAACAAAATGTCAAAATAAGCTCATGTCTACACCAGTCATGACAAAAAATACATTCTTCTTATACAAAATTTCATGAGTAATGCAAAACAAATAACTGTGGTCATTTCTGAAATTTTTTCTTATAACAAAACATGCATATTTCTCAAAATTGACCTCAGATCATTTTATTTTATGCAAAATCTAGTATATGAACTCCGCTTACCTGGACTTCTTAGTTTTTTTTTCAAAATTTTCCTCAAAAATGCCAAACGAATATTAGTCTTCACCTATAAGATAATCACGTAAATCTCGTAAATTCTTAATCAATCACGTATTTCGATATTTAAGCCTAAGTTTCTAAAATAACCTATTTTAATTTCTCAAAACCTAAAATTCTCATAACCTCAAAATATATCATCCCTTTCTAAAATTATCAATGTCCATTTAATAACTTCAACTAAAACATTAAAAATCTAACTTATTTACTTTTGATATCTTACTATAATTTATAAAACTAAATAACAAAACTGTATCGAAATCATTATAAGTAGAAAATCATACTTTTGTTTAAATAAAAAATATTCTCTTTTTTTAAAGGGATTCATAATAAGATTTTAAACTTGCTGATCATTTCAAAACAAATTTATCAGTAATTACTTAATAAATATATTCCAGTAAAAATATTAGTCACTTGAAAATAACAACTTAACAAAATAAATTCGCATGCACCTAAATCCAAATAAATAAATAAAAACCACATGCGGCCCACTTTTTAAACGCAAAATACATAGTCAAAGATGTTTTCAAAAAAAAAAAATTAAAAGGCAAAAGGGTATAACACCCTTCATGACCAGGTTATTGGAGGCACAAAACAATTTACTTTTTAAGTAACTAACAACACCAATAAAATAAATAAAAATGGCCAAAACGTGAGCAGCGGCAGTAACTTACACCAGGATAAGTCAGGGCCGCGTGCGACTGCTAGGCTGGAAAAAGCCGTGGTGGCGTGGCTGACGAGCTGGGGAGGGCATGCGGCGGCGAAGCTGCCCACGCTGGGCGGCGCACGCGAGAGAGGCAGATAGAGAGAGGCTGATGAGCGAGAGAGAAAATGGTGAGAGAGAGAGCATGGAGACAGAGCAAGCCGAAGGAGGGAGACACGACAAGGGGGTGCAGGTGGCTTACCGAGAGGCTGAGCCAGCGTGTGGCGGACAGGGGGTGACGGGAAGATGGCTGGAGGCATGGAGGTGCAAGCTGGCGATGAATGGTGGCTCTGGACGAGATGAACACTGAACTATTGTTGCTCTGTTTTTGGGAGCTAAAACAGGGGTCTCTCATGGTGGTCATGCGGGGGTTGGTGGCTTGGTGCACTGGCAGTGAAAGGGGCTTCCCGTGAGGTTGGGGTGGTGTTTTCCGAGTGGGTGAGGATCGGGCTAGAGGGTGGTGCATTGGGTCACAGGTGCAGATTCATACAGTTTTTTTTTTTTTTGGTGAAAGGTTCCTCGCTAGCGCAGTGGAGTGGAGATCACGGTTGAGCTTCTGTGAAGAAGAAGACGAGCGGCACTTGATCTAGGGTTGAGAAAGCTTAACATATATATAAGATATATATAGTAAACAGGCAAAACCTAGAGAAAAAGGATGAAGGGGCATGCATGAAAATGGAAAGATGGACGTGGGCGCAGCAGGAGAAGAAGGAAAGAAAAGAAAAGAAGAAGAAAAGAGAGAAGCAAGAGTCCTAGGGCAGGACATAAAATGACGCTGCACAGGTAAAATGAGGGCTGGGCTGGGCTGGGCTGAGGGGCTAAACGGGTGGGTCGAAACCAAACGGGCTGGGCCCAGAAAAAAAATAAAAACTAAACCAAACAGCCCAATCCCAAAATGGTAAGCCCAACAAAAGAGAAAAGCACAATAAATAAATAAATAAAAGTCTAATAAAAACACTACAACTCAATATTAATAAATAAAATGATTAAAGTTCAACAATAAAATAAAATAAAACAAAGAGAAATTTAAATGCAACACTAATTAATATCAAGAAAGCATATCAAAATAATTTTTATAAATTGAAAATCATAAAATAAACTAATGAGAAATCTGATAAATTTAAAATAAGAGAACCAATATTTAAATTAATTAAAAATATTACTTCAATTAAAATACACTAAAATATGAGGTGTCACAGCTTGACTATCTTCTTGATGGTCTCCTTATATCCCAAAGAAAATATATCTCTAACTTGTTTAAAAAAGCCAGTATGCTTGGTTCTAAACCAATCTCCTCCCCTATGTCTGGCTCTACCAAACTCCCCAAATTTGACTCACCCTCTTTTGAAAACATCACTCTGTTTCGAAGCATGGTTGGCAGTCTACAGTATCTTTCCTTAACTAAACATGATGTGTCTTTTCCTATCAATAAAGTCTGTCAGTTCAAGCATGACCCTAAAAACACCCACTGGACAGCATTTAAGAGAATACTTCGGTATCTAAAATCCACCATTAATCATGGATTATTTCTCTCAAAAGAATATGGCTTCACTCTTCATGCATATTCCAATACCGACTGAGTAGGGTGCCTTGATGATATGAGATCTACAAGAGGATTCTGTATTTTTTTGGGTAATCACCTAATCTCTTGGAGGTCAAGGAAGCAACACACTATTGCTCGTTCTAGTATAGAGGCCGAGTATAAGTCTTTGGAAAATACCACTACGGAACTCATTTGGCTGCAAACATTGATCAAGGATCTTGGTTTCTCCCTTTCATAGCCACATGTCTTGTGGTGTGACAACTTGGGAGCCACATACTTGACCTCAAATCCTATCTATCACTCCCGCACTAAGCATATGGATGTAGACTTTCACTTTGTCAGAGATAGAGTCGCTGCTAAGACTCTACAAATTCAATTCTATAGCAGCAAAGATCAACTTGCCGAGGTGTTCACAAAACCCTTAGTTGTTGATCGATTCTCTTTTCTTAGATCGAGTCTTACTGTGATTGACACCCCATTAGACTCAAGGGGGTGTATCAACCTAAATCAAGAAGATGAACACTCAGAAAATACCAAGCTGCACAAACCACATCAGCAGCTCTAGAAGATTCTTTTACTCTGCATTTTTTTACTAAATCAGTTGTAACAAACTTATTCCTTTTTGCCTTTTCTAGCACTCACAACACATGTGCTTATATAAGCAGTGCTAGGCCTTTTGTAAATGACATGCAAGTATAATACAATTGATGAATATTCAGGAAACTTTTTATCCCCTTCTATTATGTATCAAATAAAGAATGTCTAAAAATAATAAAGAAGGGATTGAGAGGTTAGAGCTAGATGTGCAAGTAGTGCATGAAGGGTTGCTAAGACTTGAAACCGAGAGTACTGAAAGATAAAAACAACTTGATAAAGTTGTAAGGAAAATCAAAGAGTTATTGTTGGGATTGTCTAGTTGTCAAGGGAAGACGCCAATTAATGAGGAATCTCAGTCGTCATTCCAAAGAATAAAGACGAGGGTTGTCCTTTCATCAAACAAGTAACAAAGGAGGAATACTTGACCTTCCAAAGTTTTCAGGAGATGATCCTATTGAATAGTTGAATAGAGTATGTCAATATTTCAAGTGTCAAGACACTTGACATGATCAGAAGGCTCAAATGGCAGCATTTTATTTAGAAGGGGAAGCCAACCAATGGTTACAAAAGGCACACAAAGAGGAAGTGCAAGTTATCACTAGGGAGATATTTGAGCCAACTTTAGGCATGATTTAGGCGAACTAATTATCAAAATTTTGACAAGGCACTTTCTCATATCAAACAGAGTGGGTCTTTAAGAGATTATCAGTGAGAGTTTGAAAGATTGGCCAATTGAGTTGATAGATAGCCACAAAATGCACTAATTAGGTAGTCTTAAAGAAGTACGAATGTTTGGACCCAATTCCTTGAGGGAAACCATTATGTTGGCTAGGATGAGGGCATGAATGCTTAAACTGAAAGAAAAGGAACTATAAGACAGAAACGAGATGCTTGTTATGGACTTTGGCTGCTTTTTATGCTACCACTCTTAAGCAGTTCCCCAGCAAGCTTTTCTATTTCCTCCTTTTGATAATAAGGATACCTGTAAGGCCTAACATGAGTCAGCTTGACCCCATCCTGCAACTTTATCTTATGGTCAAATTTTCTAGGAGAATGTGGCCCCTTTGGTTCCTCGAAAGCTTTCTTAAAACTGTCCACAACTTGCTGTATCTCTATTGGACTTTTGGCACTCCATACCCCATTGTTTCCATCCATAACCTGTAACCATATTCCTTTTACGGCACCCTATTTGAGATCTTCAATGTGTTCTTCTTTAGAAATACTATGAAATGGCCTTTGGATCCCCTGCAAAGTTACAGATTGCTGTCCCAACTGAAACTTCATGGTTAGCTCAGCAAACTTCCACAAAACTGAATCTAACCCCCTTAGCCAATCAATCCCCAACACAACATCACAACCTCTAAGAGTTAACACATATAAGTTGGCCTCAAAAGTAAAATTTTGTAACAAGAATGCAATTGCCTTACAGTAACCAAGGCAAGGGAGAATGGCCCCATTGGTCACTTGGACTGTTATGTAGCTAACTTCTCTTGAGAGTTTAGCTTTCCTTGCTACATATAGATCAATAAAACTATGGATACTCCGTCTATCAATTAAAATCAACACTTTTTGATGATTAATCTCATCTAATATCCTTATAGTTTTAGGGGCTAAAGATCCAGCTTTGGCATATAAAGATATTCCCAATAATTTCCCCACTTCTTCTTCATTATTCATTATTACAACTAGAGAACCTTCCTTAGGATCTATTTCCCCTTTCTCTTCTTCTTCTTCTTCCTCCCACTCCATTCCTTCTAACAAATAAATTCTTGGCTTGTTGCATTTATGGCTTGGGTGGAAATTTTCATCACAGAAATAACACAGTCCTTTTCCTTTCCTTTCTTGCATTTGAGTTGGAGATATTCTTTTAATGGAAAAACTATTTTTTCTAGGTGGGTTCAAGGGTATAGGTCTCGAGTTTGGTCTATTTGGTGGGTAGGTTTTTGGTAAGTTGGGAATTTTTTTGGGACCCTTTTCACACACCTTATTACTTCTTCCTCTTGCAATTTGGCCAAGTCAAATGCAGTTGAAAGAGTAGAGGGCTTAAACATTGTCACCATGATTCTCAAATCATCCATTAGGACACACAAAAAGGTACTGATTCTAAACTCTTCTGTGAGAACCCTTATCTTATTTGACAGAATTTCAATTTGAGCTTGATATTCTTCTACGGTCCCATTTTACCTTAGTTTAGTGAATTCCCCAACTGGATCCTCAAATGCAGAGGGCCCGAACCTTACTTCTAAGGCTGATACAAAATCATCCCAAGATGCACCGGACTTGATTCTTGTAACCAACTATACCATGAGAGAGCCTTGCCCTCCATGTAAAAAAAAGAAGAAGCTATTTGTAGCCTTTGCTCATCAGGGGTACTATAATACTCAATAAATTGTTGTGCTTTTTGAACCCATTCATTAAGATTTGTGCCATCAAACCTAGGAAAGTCTAGCCTAAGTGTTCTGGCCTGAATTCCCTCATTCCCTTCAAAAAGTAGATTATTACAAACCTTATTGTTCTGGTTGGAAGAAGCATTTCCTTAATTTTGTTTTGCTGCCATGATTGCCAACTACTCTTAACTGGTAGCCAAATTGTTAATTTGTTGCAAGACCGCATCTAATGTTATTTTTTGCTTGTATTGTTCTTATCGCAGGTATCTGCTTTCTCCCTTCAAAGTTGCCACTGTCTCTGCTATTTGAGATTGTCGAGTGCCCTCTACTAAATCACAGGAACCTGGCTCTGATACAACTATTAAGAGTCTGCAAATTTGTGATAGAATTTTGTAGTAATCTTTCTGGCAAATTCGAGGTTGCCAAAGCCTCCCAATTCACTTTTTAATTGAAATGGACATTGCCTGCCTTTTCATTGAATAACTGTTGAATAAATACAGATGCCCATAACGACCTCGTACAGGTGATAACTGGCCTATAAACCAAGCAAAGTAACCGACTCACTAGTTAACTTAGATAACTGAATAACTGACCCACATACAATAGCTAGCCCAAGATAGAGACCAGGTCAACAGACACTTAAACGTTGCAGCTTCACAGATACACACTTACACAATTAAAACAATTAAAAGAAAACACTTCGAAATACACGGGCAAATCCTAGGCACATAACACTAGGGTTATGCTTTAGTTGCAATGAAAGATTCACTCCGGGACATCGATGTCAAACTTCACAAGGCTTTTTGATTGAGGGTCCATCTCTATGGGAAAGTGAAGTAGCAGTGGAAAAAGTGATTGAAACATCTTAACCGAAAGAAAATATTACAAGTGATCAAGACAGTCTTGAGATATCAAGCTTTACATGTAATAACAATTCACGGGGAAGTTTCTATTTTTGGTAAGGTGATTTTTTTTTTCTCTGCTAGGGTTTCTTTGGAGTGTCTCATTATGGTTGTCGCCGGGCCCCCCCTAGGTAATCCAACACTACCTAGTAGGCCATGTTCCTTTGTAGATTTGGTCTCCTAATCTCCCTTGCCTCTCTCGAAGGTAGAGGTTCCACTGCGTTCTCTGAAGGTTCCAGAGGGTGAAACCTATATCATGTCCACGCTGGAGGAATTACAGAATTTGTAATTCCTTTTCAGTATTCATAAGTCATAAAGTTTCTGCATCAACCGCCTATGCTGGATGTTATCTGATCGTTTATTCGCTATTGTTGGGGTCTAGATTCTCAACCAGTGGTCTCAGGTATGAGTAAGCCACGTCATGTATTCATTTATTTATTGAAATAGGAGGATTTTCTCAAGGCCTTTACCTAAGAGACCTGTGCGGTGGAAGGTGTTTCATATCAGATCTTCCACTGGACTATAGATTTTTCTGAGGATCAGGAGCCTTCTTTTATGCCGATTTGGGTGGTCCATCCAGGGCTTCTACCAAAATTTTATCATTAATTATTCCTGAAGAACTTGATGCAACCAATTGATCGTTACATTAGACGGGACAATAGTACGAGATGTGCCTCGCAGACCAATGGGGCTCGGGTATGTGTTGAGATGGATGCAGCTATCACTCCGATTCAAGGTTTTTGGATTGGTTCCCTCAAAAACACTACAAGTAGGTTTCAAAAAACTATTTACAAGGCATTGCCGGCCTATTGTTGTTGTTATCATATGCAAGGGCATAACGAGAAGACCTGTAAAAAGAAAAAGGTGAAGGCAAAAGTAGAAATGCAGAAGAATGGAAAAGAGATATTGACGTGGGTGAAGAAATCTATTATGTGAAGGCTAAAGATTGTAGTAACTGAAATACTTTAGTGGATCAATTTGAGATGATCAATCTCCAAGATAATTGTTGGGCATAAAATGTTCTACCTTTTTGTTATTATTTCTAGAATATATAAAGATTACAACTCAACTGACTTGGCAAAATAATTGCCTAATTACAAGGAAAGAAATAACTGACTAACATTGGCAAAATAATTGCCTAATTACAAGGAAAGAATTAACAGACTATTACTGATAAACACGATCTACTGGGACTCAGTCAACTAACTACTAAGCTATTTATTTGCTGACTGTAGAAGACTAATTCTCATGGTTTTTATGGGCCACAAGCTACCAGACATTAGGCCTGTAACACTGGGCTCATAACAAAATCCTCTAAGAATTAGAATGATATGAATGAAGAGAAGGTGGAAGCGCATGCAGATAAGGTTATGAATAAGGAGAACGAAATGGATCATGAGGATGATGTGAACAAAAATCTGAACGTGTGAAATGATTCCATACATGAGGAGAGAGAAAAGAAACATGTAGAAAAAAACCTAGTTGGAGGAGAAGATTTTCAAGGTATAGGAGATAAGTCAGAATTTGATAATAATACTCTTGTGCCTACTGTTAGAGTAATTGTAGAAGAAGTTGAGGGTGAAATAACTAATGGGGTGGGAGAGAATGTTGTGCAATTGATCAACTCAGAGACTATGCAGGGGGAGACAAATTAAAAAGGTAGGGGGGTTGGAGGAGGATGAGATGCCTCTAATGGAGTTGGAGGTGTGCTGAAAGAAGCATCAAGAGGGCAGTTTGGTTTCAGCTCACACTATGTCTAACTCGGAGGGGATCACTAATGGAGTTTATCTCCAACTG
Organism: Cyclocarya paliurus; assembly: GCA_029856935.1. Taxonomy (NCBI): domain Eukaryota; kingdom Viridiplantae; phylum Streptophyta; class Magnoliopsida; order Fagales; family Juglandaceae; genus Cyclocarya; species Cyclocarya paliurus. The sequence goes on from CM056947.1 coordinate 9,933,773, forward strand.
GAGAAGGATTTCCATTCGAATTCGGAAGATTTAATAGGCTGTAATGAGGACAAAGTGGGTAATAGGGTATGAAGTTCTACTATGGCTAAAATCAGGCCTCTACGACTTAATTTATGATGAGTGCATTGTTATTCTGGAACATTAGAGGGCTTGGGACCTCTAGAAGGCAGTTATTGAGGTTGGTGAGGACTCATAAACCGTTTATGTTTGCACTGGCTGAGCCTTTTGTTGATGATCAGTATATGGTTAGGCTACAAAGGAAGGTGTCGTTTGGGGGTTGTATCTCTAATAAGCAAGAAGGAAGTAAAATCTAAGTAGTATGGAATCATGGAGTGCAAGTTTCTATCCTTAGTTTATCTAAGCAATGCATTAATATTTCTACGATTTTGGATGGAAAGCATATGTTGATATCATTTATTTATGTTGATATCATTTGGCACTTCCAGCTCCTCTGTGATCCTCCTAAAATTATTTTATAGCGCTGTAAGTATTTCTCCAAAAGACTTTTTAAGATTTAAGTATATTTTTGCACTAACCTGTTTTATAAACTGTGATTTGGTTATTTGGTTTGACTATATTGGTTGTTGAAAAATTACTGATAATTGTTGGTTGTTGGTAATTGGTCGATTTCATGGTATTGTGCACACATGCGTGGATGTGTGTTTTGGAAACTGTGTTTAATGTGAAAAAGGCTTTTCAAGTGCGTGTGTATTACCCCCAACCCGAGATGGGGTATTATCTCAGTGGAGCTCCTCTGGGCACTCGGGAGCGGAATATACTGAGTGTTGTCCCCTGAGACTATTGCCTGGGATTTGGACGGGATGGTAGTGCTCTTGATCCGACTCTATGGTCCCTCGTGCTGGCGGGGGTCAGAGGATGCTTGGCTATGTACCCAGTTGGTGCGGAACTGGGCATCACTCGTTGTGCATCACTCGCACGGTCGTTACCCGTGAGGTGATGAAGGGAGCCAGAGTATGTGGATGGTCCCTAAGGGAGGCCATGGTGCATATGGTTAAAATTGGAATTAATGGATTTATTTATGGATTTTAGTTTTGTGCCAAATGGTGATTTTTAGCATGCGTGAAAAAATTGTGATTTTCGATAAATAGTATTTTTTTCTCGGATTTTGCGCCTTGGTCATCATGTGCATGCATAGCGTTAGTTGTTCTAATATATTTATGTCTTTGAGCATTTTGGGTTTTACTTACCTACGACACCATTTTTTTGGTACTGTAGATTTTGATGCAGGTTTTAAGGAGGCTGAGCCTGAGGATGCGACTCCGCCTGAGGAGTAGGGACATTGGCTAATTTTGTATTTGAAGTTAATGGTTCACTTATGCTTATTGTATTTTATTTGATGTTGATTTGTAAACAAAAATTTTATTATGTTGACATGTGGATTTTCAGTACTTTTGTATTGTATTAAATCCTAGTACTTAGTTATTTGACTTAACCATTCCGCTGCGTATTGTTTATTGTACACGTGTTGCATTGCACACACTCGGCACGTGTCGATGGGGTGCATGACCATGTTGTCATCATCCCGGCGCCTCGATTTCTTTGCGTGTTCGTACATGAAAGTGGGGGGCGCCACATTGAAAGCTGAAAGGGTTGAGAGGGGAACTAGGGGCTTGGAATAGGGATACCTTTGGCTGGACCACTAGTCATATTCGGCAGTTGGAGGAGAGGGTTGGTCTCTCGGAGGAATGAATATAGGAAGGGTATTCGGAGGTTGCAGAGCTGGATCTTTTAGCTTCTAAAGTGGAAGCATTGACGTGGTCGAGTAGGGAAGAAACACATTTGGCTCAAAAAGCCAAACAATCGTGGATTGGAAAGGGTGAAGCTAATGCGGAATTCTTCTCGTATTATGTCTACAAGAAACCATAAAGTTGTGCATGAAATGAGAATCAATGAGGAAGAATATTTGCGGATGCCAGAAGAGGTACACATAGGTGCGTGGCATACTTTCAGAATTTCTTGCAATGAATCACACAAGATCTATGCCTGATCTTTCTTTTCTGGTGGACAAAGTGGTTCAGAATGAGGATAATTAGAGGTTGTTAGAGCTTCCTTCAATCCAAGGATTTATTTTCGATCCCTATTGATAGCAACTCAGGTCCAGACCATCTCGAGTCCAGACGAGTTTGGTTCTGGCTTCTATATAGCTTGTTGGATATAGTATGTGATGTGTTGAAGTTGTTCATGATTTCTTTATAGGATCCAATGTTCTAATGGCGTTTACAACAACTTTTTTAGTCCTTATTTCCAAAGTTGAGAATCCAAAAGGGTTTGATCAATTCCATCCTATTAGTCTTTGTTCAGTTTTTTATAAGCTGTGTACAAAGATTTTGGTGAATCGATTAGCTTGTTTGCTTTCCAGGTTTATTGCACAGGAATAAGGAGCTTTCATTCCAGGGAGAAGTCTCTTTGAGAATGTTAGTTTGACTCAAAAAATGATTCATAGTTTACACAAGCCGGTTAGAGGTGGTAATGTGGTTTTGAAAATTAATATGGCTAAGGCTTGTGATAGTGTTGATTGAAATTTTATGATACATATCATGGAAGTTGCTGGTTTTTCTCAATCAGTTTGTAATATGGTGCAGCATTGCATTTCTTCCCCTTGGTTTTTCGTTGTTATGAATGGTGTTCCAAAATATTTTTCCAAACTGGTAGGGGCTTGAGACAAGGAGATCCTATTTCACCTTCTCTTTATCATGGTCAAAGAAAGTTTTTCTAGATTGTTAAAAAAGAATTTTCATGAGAGGAGAAGTGATTTTTTTTCGCAACCAAAAGATATCCCATTAGTTTCTCACCTTCTCTATGCTTGTAACATTGTCATTTTTTCAAATGTCAACAAAGCTTCTCTCAAGACTATTGCAAAATACTCTTGAGCTGTATGAGAGTTGGTCGGGTTAAAAAGTAAGCAAGGATAAGTCTTCCATTATTTTCTCTAAGTCAATTTCTACTCCTCGGCGTAGGAATCTATTGTGCCTAATGGGATTTATAGAGGGTACTCTTCCTTTCAAATAATTGGGGGTGCCAATAGTATCTGGTAGACTGAAAGCTATTCATCTTGATGAGTTGCTGGGGAAGGTTCGGGTGAAGATTGGTGGTTGGAAAGCAAAGATCCTTCAGGCGGGGCTAGATTGTTGTTACTCAAGCATGTTCTTGGGAGTATTCCAATTCACATTCTCTCTGTTTTATAGGTACCAAAGTTCTCTCAATATGTCAATGGGCAATTTCTTTTGGGGATATAAGGATGGAAGACCAAAACAGCACTGTTAATCATGGGATACAATGTGTAAGCCGGTTCAAGAAGGTGGAATTGGTCTTCGAAATTTGCAAGATGTTGAAAAAGTGCTCCATATGAAGTTAGCATCGAAGATTTTAACAGAAAATTCTCTTTGGTTTAATTTCTTTAAGGCCAAATATGAAAAGTGAAACCACATCTCTCTAGTGGATGGGAGTAAAGGTCAAGCTTTTGGAGAAGAGTTTTCCAGGGATTGTTGATAACTCAAAATGGAGGCCAAAAGAAGGGGAGGTTTCCTTTTGGTATGATAAATGGATAGGAAGTGAACCTCTTGGTGTCAATCATAACATTTCTGGGCCAATGCTTAAATTGAAAGAATGTCGATTGGAGGAAGGGTGGGACATGGATGTTTGGTTTTGTTGGTGAAGATTCAAAAGGTGGAAGAGATTGTGAAGATAATGTGTTGAAAAAAGGAAGGGATGGACTTGTTGGTTTGGATGGCTAATGAAGATGGCAAGTTCACAACAAAGAGTGCTTGGTACGTAATGTGCAAGGATAAAAGCCCAGAAACTTAGATGGGCAGATTGGGTGTGGCATCCTATTCTTCCAAAAAATATGGTGACCATTGTGTGGAAAAGTTTTAATAATGCTCTAAGTGTGGATGATAGAGTATGTTGTATTGGTATCCCAATAGTATCTAAATGCAATTGTTGTGTGCAAGGGGCATATGAGAATTTAGATCATGTGTTGGCCACTGGAGAAGTGGCACAACAGGTCTGGAAATTATGTGCTTTACATATTGGTATCCTTCGATATTAATATCGTATGTGGAAAGACACGGTACAAGTATGGTTTCAAAGAGCCTCAAAATCTTCAACGAAGGGGCAGCTTATTGGACTTATCCTATCGATAGTAACTTGGAGGCTTTGGATTCGGCGGTGCAAAGCTCAGATGGAGGACAGGTATGAGATGACAGAGGAGGTCTGGCATGGTGTCAAATTCTGGATTATTAGGATAAGTGCTGCCAAGAAGACATTGGCTTGGTGTGATCAACAGATTTTGGCTGCTTTGAATGTGACTAGCAAGGCAAGAAGGTGCAGGCTGACACAGCTTGTGAGGTGGCAGAGACCGAAGGAGGGCTGGGTAAATTTAAATGTTGATGGGATTATAAAGAATGACATAGGCAATATGGTATTTGAGTTTTCAGCTTCCATTGGCACGGCTCAAGCAACTCTCCTGAGTTCATGGAACTTGTTCATGGTGTGAGACATCTATGTAAATGGCATCACTATGAGTATTTAGTGATGCCATTTAGATTATGTCATGCGCTTTCCACATTCAAGCCATTATGAACTCCATTTAATTTAGACCTTACTTGCGAAGATTTATATTATTATTTGTGATGATATTTTGAAATACAACCACAATTGGGAGAAACATTTGGAGCAGTTGAAGATCACATTTGACATATTGGAAAGGCATCAGTTCTTCCTAAAGCCATCTAAATGTAGTTTTGGACTAGAACAAGTGGATTATTTAGGCCATATTGTTTCAAACAAGTTGTTAAAACATGAAGAGAAATTCAAAATGCACAAGTAGTGTAGAGAAAAAGTCTCATTCTCATTGATCTGAGTAAAAATGATACAAAATCTACTGCTATTTATACGTTACAAAACAGAAAGAAAAAGTTCTAAAAACTAACTTTAATCTTCTACTTAGTTACAAGTAATCTATTGCAACTTTTTGGACAGCATGGTCTAGGCAGTGCTTTAGATTTCCCGACATTGCTTTGTGTGCTGCCATGTATTTCACACATGATCTCTCTTGCTTTTCTGTGACAACACTCTCCTCCTTTTCTGTTTGCTTTTCTTCTTCCTTTTGTTGTTGCTTTCACTTCTCTTTTCTGCAATGTGCTTTATTTCAACTTTTTCTGCAGCATGCATTTCTTGATCATTGAAGGGTGCTTCATGCTTGCTTTTGTTGCTGCATATGTTCCATCGTGTGTTGCAGCATTGTTGTTCAATATCCTCTTGACTTTCTTGCTTGCATTCATCATTGTCTTTATGTTTTATTTCATGAGACTCCCCCTCAAGATGGGCATAGATGTTTAGGATTCCCATCTTGGACAATAAAAAATGAAAAACAGAAGATGATAAAGCCTTAGTGAATATGTCTACCTATTGGAACTTTGAGGCAATATGGACAGGAGTGATTACTCCAGCTAGAACCTTTCTCTAACAAAGTGACAATCCAACTCTATGTGTTTAGTTCTTTCATGGAAGTTAGGATTTTTTGTGATGTGAATGGCTGCTTGGTTATCACAGAACAAGAGAGCAGATTGTTCATGGTTGATGTTGAATTCTTTTAACAGACCAAGAAGCCATACAATTTCACAACTTGTTGCAGCCAATGCTCTATATTCTGCCTCAGCTAAAGACCTAGAGACAGTCACTTGCTTCTTGATTTCCAACTCACCAATGAGTCTTTAATGAACACACAGAAGCCTGTGACAAATCTCCTAGTTTTGGGGCAAGCAGCTCAATCAGAGTCACTATATGCTTTTAAGTGTAGAGGTGATCTTGATGACAAGAAGATGCCCTGACCTATGGACCCTTTGAGATATTTAAGAACTCTATAGGCTGAGTGCATATGAGTTTGTGAAGGCTTGTCCATAAACTGACTTAGAACATTCACAGCATAAGTGATGTCTGACTTGGTAATTGTTAAATAAATGAGTCTTCCAATGAGCCTTCTGTAGGCTGTGGGGTCTTGCAGGATCTCATTAGTGGTGTGGCTCAACTTGTGGCTCAATCCAATAGGTGTGGAGACAGCTTTAGTGCCAAGTAAACCTGCATCTTCCAATATTTCGAGAGTGTACTTCCTTTGGCAAATATTGATTCCAGAAGATGACTTTGCAACCTCTAAGCCTAAGAAATATTTGAGGGGTCCAAGGTCTTTGAGTTTGAACTTGCTGTAAAAGGTAAGTTTTGAGTGAATTAATTTCCTCTTGAGAATCACCTCCCACTATGATATCATCCACATATACTAGGAGTGTTGTGAACCCCTTTTGACTAACTTTAGTAAATAAAGAATAGTCAGACATGGATTGCTGAAATCCAATAGAAGTAAGTGAGTTGGAAAATTTTGAGAACCATTGCCTTGATGCTTGTTTAAGTCCATAGAGGGACTTATTCAATTTGCATACTAATGTCTCCCCCTCAATCTGCTCTCAGTGAAGGTTATAACCTGATGGGATTTCCATATAAATTTCTCATTGAGAACCATTTAAGAAGGCATTATGAACATCCATTTGAGATAAGTACCAGTTGTGAATAGATGCTAATGCAAGGAAGACACGAACTGTGGTGAGTTTGGCCATTGGACTGAATGTTTCTTGGAAATCAAAACCTTCTCTTTGAGTATACCCATTGGCCACAAGTCTAGTTTTGTGCCTTTCAAAAGAACCATCAGATTTAAGCTTTACTTTGTAGACATATTTACAACCAATGGCAGTTTTGTTGGGGGAGGGGGTAATAGTCCAAGTGTTATTTTCCTCTAAGGAACTAAGTTCAGCTTGCATTGCATCTTGCCAATGTTTAAATTTCACAGCTTCACTATAGGGAGTGAGGTTCAAAAAATAAAGAGAGGGAAATAGAGAAGGATTGGTGAGATGGGGAGAGGTGTTTGTAGGTGAGGTGATGATTGAGTGGATGAAATGTGGAGGATGAAGAGGATGGAATGAGAGGCAGGGATTCTGCTATCTGACAATGATATTGCTGGAGATAGGCAGGTTGATGCCTATCTCTAGTGATCTTCGAGGAGGTGGATCAGGAGTTGAGGTGACATGGGGTTCATCAAATGAAAAAAGAGGTGGATCAAATGAGGTAGTAGGCAGAGGTGGTTCAAGAGGAGGAGGTTCAAATTGAAGAGCAGGCTGAGATGGTTCTGAAGAGGGTGAAACCAGATTTTGAGAAGGTGAGAAAGAGTCATCTGGTGGTAGAGGAGGTAAAACCAGATTTTGAGGAAAGGATGAATGAATGTCTAAAGAGGAATGAGAAGGAGGAGTGAAATGGAAAGGTAGACTCATGGAAGGTCACACTCTAGAGATGAAGGTGGAATGATTCTCTATGTCATAGAGCTTGTAGCCTTTGATGTTTGTAGGATATCCCAAGAAAAATGCAAGGCCTAGCCCGAGGTTCAAACTTTGTTTTGTGGTGCTTAGGAGTGCTAGCATAACTTAGGCAACCAAAAACTCGAAAATGATCATAGGAGGGTGGTGATGAAAAGAGCTTTTCATATGGTGATTTATTAGAAAGGAGGGGTGTAGGGATCCTATTGATGATGTAGGCTGCTGTCAAGATGGCATCTCCCCAAAAAGGAGTAGGCAGTCCAGCTTGAAAGAGGAGTGCCCTGGCTACATTCAAAAGGTATTGGTGTTTCCTCTCAACAACACCATTCTATTGAGGGGTATACACACATGATTTTTGGTGAATGATGCCATTGTTTTTATAAAAATTAGCCATGTCGAATTCAAGGCCATTGTCAGTTCTGATTTTCTTGATTTTGCTATTGAATTGAGTGTGTATTAGCTGGTAGAATGATTGTAGGATAGGTCTTGTGTCAAATTTTAATTTCATTAAAAAAAACCCAAGTGATTCTTGAATAATCATACACAATGGTCAAAAATAATGAAAACCTTGGATTGATGCTTGAGAATATGGGTCCCATATATCACAATGGATTAAGTCAAAAGGAAATGAACTAGTGGATACACTTGAAAGAAAAGGAAGATGTTTCTGCTTGGCCAAAGGACAAATTTTATAATGAGGTAGGTCATTGGACTTTACATTAGGAACAAGAGAATGGATTTAACCCATTCTTTGTGAAGATAAATGTCCTAATCTAAAGTGCCATAGATCAAAATCTTGTTGAACAGTTGCTTGGTTGACCGAGCTTGATTGAGAAGATTTAAAGAAGTTTGATGTTGCTGTCATGTGAGGAAGGCAGAAGATAATAGAGGCCAGCATGAACCTTAGCAAGTCCAATCATCATCCATGAAGAGAGGACCTGAATGAAGCAAAAAGCTTTTAAGAAAA
>CM056947.1:10542218-10715107 GCA_029856935.1 Cyclocarya paliurus
TTTAGCCATGCTAAATGCAAACTACATTCAGAAAGGTCTTCTCTTTACTTTACAAAGCCTCCTCCAGCAGCAGATGACAAAGATGACTTCGATCGTCAAGACTCCCTTGTCCATTTCTACCCTCTCGCCGGCCGCCTTGTAAACCGGGGCCAAGATTGTAACAAATATAGAGGGGTGCTTATCTCATTCTTTCATAATGTTTGCATCATTTCATTATTTCATTTCAACTGGTTACAAAGACTTTTTGAACGAGAGCTGCAGATCTTGACTACAATATTAATGAACGTATTTTTATATCATATCAATTAACCCACGGCAATACTACCCATCGTCATTGTATCTATTATCTTCTCATCGTCACAAGACGTAACCTAACCTTTTTACTCGCCATCATTTTTTTAAATTTTTTTAATAAGCCATCATGTGGTACTACGTCAATGCCACGTAAGGGGATAAAAGTGAATAATATAAATTAAAATGGCATAATGGTATTACTCATATAATAATGTGTTTATATCATAATTATGGGTTTTTCTTTCTCAACTTTAATATTTGGACGAAATAATAGATATTCTTTGATGGTGTACCGGAATATTAGTGATCACATGCATTAACTAATTTGTGTTTATTTATGAGACATTTATCTTGTTTATTTTCATAATCACTTTCAACTCATCTTATCTCATATAAAATAAAATAAATAATTTAATTTTTTTAAATTTTAAAATAAAAATAAGATTAAAAAAATAAATTTTAATAATATTTTATTTAATTTTTAATTTTAATTTCAACTCATCTCATTTTATATATGAAAACAAACTCATCTTATCTCACATAAAATAAAATAAATAATTTAATTTTTTTTAAATTTTAAAATAAAAATAAGATTAAAAAAAATATTTTAATAATATTTTATTTAATTTTTAATTTTAATTTTAATTTCAACTCATCTCATTTTATATACGAAAACAAACGAAATAATTAAAAAAAAAAGTTTTTGTGCTTTATTTTGTTACGGAAATTGAGAGTACAAATGATTAAAATATTGATTTTCTTTTGAAATCAAACAAAGATGGTGCACCACATTCGGCTAGGTTCAGTCCAGATTGGTAATGCATGATGGCAGCCGCTGGCGCACAATAATTTTGACATCCCAAGAACGATTTATTGGAATTTTTGCACTTTGACCTTTATCGATGATCTTTTGTTTCCTTATGAACATATGGTGATGTTTAAATAATAATGGAATGCTTCCAAAAGGATATAAATATTGGCAGCTCCGATGAGAGTTTAAGCAATAATTGAGAAGACGATCGAGCAAAGGCTTACCGCTTTTACGTGTTTACCATGAAGCATCGATTTTTACCCATCCAGCTTCTGAAACAATAATCAAGTGATCACCGATTCTTGCCCAGAAATCTTCATTTCTTCAACTGCATAAAGCAGAGGAGCTATTCTAAAGAACACACTGATCATCGGGAGATGGAACCCAAAGTTCGACAGATCTCAGAGTTCTTTATCAAACCAAAGCATGCTTCAGAGGAGTCGAAGCAGCCTTTGTACCTGGCTCCATGGGATCTCACCATGCTTTCTGCACACTACATCCAGAGGGGACTTCTCTTCAGAAAGCCTCCGGCAGCAGATGGCCGAGAAGGTTTCCTCCAAACTGTCTTGGACAGGCTTAAGCGCTCCCTTTCCCTCACCCTCGTCCATTTCTACCCACTTTCCGGCCGCCTTGTGACAGAAATGAATGAAAGCCAGCCTTCATGCTTGATTTTCGTCGACTGCAACAACAGCCCTGGAGCTAAATTCATCCATGCAGCAGTAGATTTGGAAGTATCTGACATTCTTTCACCCATTGATGTGCCATCCAGTACTGTTCAATCGTTTTTTGACCTTGATGCAGCTGTCAACTTTGATGGCCATACCTTGCCTTTGCTTTCTATTCAAGTGACAGAGCTAAAAGATGGCATCTTTATAGGCTGTTCCATGAACCATTCCATTGCAGATGGAAACTCTTTCTGGCACTTTTTGAACACCTGGTCTGAGATCTTTCAGGCTGATGATGATATTTCGATTTCACGCCCCCCAATCCATAAACGATGGTTTCCTGATGGTTATGGTCCAATCATCAACCTCCCTTTCACCCACCAAGATGAGTTCATCAGCAGATATCAAGCCCCTGAACTCAGAGAGAGAATTTTCCATTTCTCATCAGAATCAATAGCCAAACTCAAAGCAAAAGCCAACGCTGAGTGCAAATCCAAAAACATCTCTTCCTTCCAGTCTTTGTCGGCACTTGTCTGGAGCTGCATAACGCGTGCACGCCGTCTTCCACAAGATCAGATAACAAGTTGCCAGCTGATGATTAACAACAGACCAAGAATGGATCCGCCCTTGTCTCAGGACTACTTCGGGAACTCCATTCATATAGTGGCCTGCGTAGCCACGGCAGGCGAATTGCTTGAACACAATCACGGGTGGGCGGCGTGGCAGCTGCACCAGGCCGTGGATAACCACACCGACAAGGTGGTGCGGGGGTGGCTTCAAAACTGGCTGCAGTCTCCTACTGTTTCACAACTTTCTCGGTATTTTGATCGATACAGTATACTGATTGGGAGTTCATCCAGATTCAACATGTATGGCACCGAGTTTGGAATGGGGAAAGCAGTGGCAATAAGAGGTGGGAATGGAAACAAGTTTGATGGGAAAGTGTCATCATACCCAGGAAATGAAGGTGGGGGAAGCATAGATTTCGAGGTGTGCCTTGCACCAGAGACAATGAGCGCTCTCGAGTCTAATTTTGAGTTCATGGATGCCGTCTCTGTGTCTCATGATTAGCTGCTGCATTAGGTTGCGAAGCTCTAAACCCTTTTGAGGATCCTGCAATATTCATCCAATGGGAAACAAAGCAAATCATGAAAACAAATTAGTATTGTATCTTCTTTCTTGGATATATTGCTACAGTTTCATCCCAAAGGAAATTGAAAATCTTGCCAGTTAATTTATAAAGCCTATTTTACAAAAGTGGGGTCGCCTTTTTTACAAAAAGGCTTGCACATAATTTGTGTATTTGGAGCTTCTCCTTAGTATTACTCAATAAAATATTACTACTAGTTATAGCCACAATACTAAAGGCAAGACAATTGCACAGTTTATTGTGATATTCAACGAGAAGTGTTTTAACCACGAAGAGATCTTATAAAAATAAACTCACAAACTAACTTAGTTTGACGTGGTATGTTAGATTGAAAAGTTAGTTTTATTTTAAAGTAGATCTAACGTCGTATTGTATCAAACCATGTCAGTTTGTAGACTTATTTTTATGGGATCTCTTTGTACTATAACACTTTTCTTATTCAATTAACAGTGCAATTTTTTTTTTTTGCATTTCCCCGTGTTTAAGCCGTGTAAACATTATTTCTGTCTTTTATTTGGTACTTAATTTAGGTTCATAACTCTCTTAACTTGTATGTTTTCCTCTAGTACTTGATTACATCATGCTCGGATGATGAACATTACTCATGTCTTGCATGCCAACTCTCTCTAATGTATTTTGAACTCATTGAGCTTGAGACAAATATATGAGACCATCAGAGGTGGATATGAATATAAAGGCGCATGGGATGGGTCAGTAATGCTGTAAATGAAATTAAGCATTAGTATAGAGAAAGTTGGTGAAGTAATATTTAGCAAATCATTGATTTTTTTTTTTTTTTTGAAAATAGCAAATCATTGATTTGAACATTAGAAAAGATCACTAGGATTGATAAGTACTAGTCTTGGCCTGGTTTGCTAAGATGTAAGTGATAAAGGGACTTTGATAATGAAAACCTTTGCAACCGATAATAGCCCACGTATCAGAGTCAGGAGAGTAGAAAAATGATCCTGAGCATGGTTGTCGTGGAGAGCTTACAATTGAAAGTGTTCCAAAAAAGAAAAATCATTTTTTATAAGGAGAAATGCTAGCTTTAGCCGTACAAAATATACTGACAAATTAATGTAATTTGACGTAATATATCAGATTGTAATATTATTTTTATTGTAAAATATATTTAACGTATTCACTGGATTATGCCTCTAGTTCATTTTGTATTTTTTTTAATATTTTTGAAACATTTAAAAAAACACACACAAATTCATCAATGGTAATTTTTTTTAAACTATTTTTTAAAAAAACAATACACTAGTGGTAAATTTATTTTTGTGTAATCTCTTTATAGTTGTAGTACTTTTAAAAAAAAAAAAACCAAAATAAGTAGACACCTTACATTTCCAATGGCATATGTAAATTCCTATCTAAAATAACTAACAAAAAAAAAACTTTATACTAATGAATTTTGAAATGTATTCTATGTCAGCTTGTCTATTCTATTTCCATTTAATTTAAATATTTTTTGTTCTTTCAATAATTTGAAATATCTTTGTATGTTTCCATATTTTAAAATATCTTCAATATATATATATATAATTGTAATGAACTCTCCATGCTCATAATAACAAAAACAACATAGATAAAAATATTTTTTAAATTTTAAAAAAAAAAACTCTATTTTTTTTAACTATATACTCTTTGTCATGTTTTATAAAGCATTTTTTTTTTTACAAAGATCCTAATATTATCATGACTATTTTTTCTCTCTTTCAAAGTACAATATTCTCATAATATTGTAGCTTTTATGATGCTTTAGAAACTATGATCATGAGTGTTTTTTATATTTTCAAAAGGAAAATAGTGTAGCTAATGAGGAATATATAGAAATAAAAGTGAAATAAAGTGATCGGGAGAAATATAAAGGAAAAAAATAAAGAAATATTAAAGTTTATATATATATATATATTGATGAATAAAATTTTATCAGCGTGTAGAGATAATCAATGTAGAACAAATGGGTTTTGTATTTATTTTAAATAAATATTTTCTATTTATTTATGAAAAAAGTATTATTTCTAGAAGAAAAAAGAACATTATCCGATAATAAATGTCTAAATGATTGCAAGTGATCGAACACTCGATACCATATTGCGCGCGCGGGCGGGGACTACATACCGTCCGAGTCAGAGTAGCTTGAGCCGCACGCGTTCTATGTGCCATTGCCAAGTAACAAAAACCTCTTCTACCCTCTCATTTCGATGCCTGCTACGCAATTCAATGGGTGATCCTCAAAACCCCGGAGCGATGTCTTTCTTGCAACACCCTGGTTGCGGTTTCAACCCCTCCCAGCAACAGCTGCTCTCCTACTACCTGACCAACAAGAACAACGACGACGATGATCGCGGTTCCAATGGTTACGATTTGATCAGAGAGCTGGAACTCTACAAGTACGACCCGTTCGATCTACCTGAAGCGGCGTGCTTTTATTACGGTTTGGGGGCGAGGAAGAAGCATTGGTACTGTTACGCGGCGAGGAATGTCAAGGAGAGCAGAGGGGGGAGGCGGAAGACGAAGAGTGGGTTCTGGAAAAGGAGAATGGTGAGGGGCGTGGTGGGCCCTGGAGGGGAAGTGGTCGTCGGGACCAGATCGAGCTTCGTATTTTATCTGGGGCATTTTCCGAGGACCGCGACGAGGACCGTTTGGGTCATGCACGAGTATGCGCTAATTGATCATCTTAAGGTACTTTAGGAACGTTCTCATTGCTAACTAAGAGGTGTAATTTCAATTTTCTTTAATTTTCTATTGCTTTGTTTTTTTTTTTTTTTTTTTTTGATATTTTGGATGGAAATTTTCGATGCGAATGAACGAATGATGTTTGCTTCTTTGTTTTCACGTCTAGGTATGGATTGGTTATTGAATTTTTAGGCTTTTTCTGGAAATTGCTAGTATTTATTGTTTATTAATTGTGGGTACTTTAACTTCGAAGCAATAAAGGATGGTTGCCCTTACGTTTCCATCTATAATTTTGGTTTACCGTTTGGATTTAGAGATGAGTTGAGATGGTTTTAGATGAGTTGAATAAAATATTATTAGAATATTATTTTTAATATTATTTTTATTTTGAGATTTGAAAAAGTTAAATTATTTATTATATTTTGTGTGGAAATTTGAGAAATGTTTAATGATGAGATGAGATGAGTTGAGATGGATTGAATTGAGTTTCAAATCCAAACAAGGGTTCAATATATATATATATTATTTTGTCAGTAAACAAGGAATTTAGGTTTAGTATGATTAATGAGTGTAATTCAAGTTTTTAATCAAATGTTATTTCTTTCTAGTTGATTCTGGAAAGATCCATGAGTGTTGAACTGAAATGTATATCTTATTTAGATTTTGTTCTGTTTCCTATGCTTTGTACTTAAGTGCACCTCCTGTATACACTTGCATACTTGGGTAGCGGCGCTTTGCGTTCTTATCAAAATTGACTTATAAAAAAAGAAAGTAAATACTATGTAAACATATGGATCCTTAACGTCATTACATTTCTGTTAGGCTTAAGAATAGGTGTAAGCGTAATCAAACCTACTTGGGTCCATATTCATCTCTTTGAGCTTCTATTGAATCAAGAAATAGGTTTGATTGTCTGTCTTTTCTATATAATATATATCATGCATCCTCCTGATAATTCAAGTCAGTGCAATTGGATGGCCAACTCAAGCCTAAAAAACATGGCCAATCAATAGAAATACTCAACACTCCACCATTGTCATATATTCCATACATCACCCCAGATAGATATCGTGTTCTAGTAATCAAGAGACAGCATTTCTACCTTAGATAACATGAGGCATTGTATCTTATGCTGATCAACACACTCACGGCACTTTTCGCCAATCAATGAAGCATTGTTTCCTGAAATTTTTCTATGATGATATTCAAGTACTCATTAAGAGGTTGTGCTTTTTCATTCTAGATTGGGTTTTGGAGATCAAGGTAGGCAGTGTTGGTCAGTGTTATCAGGTGCTCTTATGTTTCCTCCGTAACACCTTAACTATTATCCATCTGCAGGCCTCTTTTGTCCTTTGTCGAGTTTTTGCCCGATCTCATGCTGGAAATAGCATATCAGAAAATGGCTTAAGCTCTTGTGCCGAGGAGAGTGTTTCGGCAGTGCGTCACATTGGCATTCAGCATGATGGATATCTTACACCTGATACTCTTGAACCTAAAATGCATGATGACAACCATGTTAACAGGAACCAAGAGATACTAAAATATCCAATGCGATCAGTTAGTGAGCTAGATTATCTGGTCATGCCTGGGCCGGTTTCTGTTGACAGCTTTCCACTTCCTTCAGGGGCGCAGCCTAGGGAGCAGGTAACATATCTAAACAGTAAACATCTCTCTTGTGCTCATGCATGGAAAAGAATACATCTTCAGTATGAGTCATTTTATTTCGCTATATGCTTTACATGCTGGTTTGGTATCTATGCTGGATTCTATGTTCATCTGCAGCACATGTTTGCTCTAATATTATATTATTTATGGTCAACCATGTTTATTGCAAGATGTTATAAGATTCTTATACAAAACATCTCCCACTGTTTTTCCTTTAACGAAGTACGTCTAGCACAAACCAATAATCTGCAGGTTCATTCAAAAATAAAAGTAACATACAGTTTTAAATAGCTTAAAATTTTGCCTAAATACCTGTAATATTTTATTAGCTATTTTAACATGATGATAGGCATAGCTTCTCTTACCACCACACATGCTGCTGATATGTGTGGGATGCGTGTGGGACAAAAGCAAAGTTTAGTCAACTGTATCTGTTTTACATCTTTCCACAGATAGATGCAACATCATGGGTCTGTCTCTTCTTTTTTTTAAGCATTTTAGAACGGTGTTTTTGGAAACCTTTAAGAAATTTTACTCAATCCACCTCTTTTTTCTTGCACTTTTTACCTTTAAATGTTTTAGTGGATCTTACTCCCAAGAGTGAGCAAAACATATACTTCTGAGGTTATCTGAGACTTCTACTTTGTAGTAGAAGAATTCTGCTGTAGGTATATATAAGATACGTATAAGATTTATTATTTATTTTTTTGGCATTTATAGTCTACATCCGGAAATAAATAAAAGTGTATTTCCTTTCAAGTTAGTTGCATTACCTTTTGTGTTGTGGCCTGCTTGCAGATGAGGTCATCCGTGCCTCCTGGAAGTAGTGCAGAGTGTTTTGCAGGTCTGACTGACCAGCAAGTACGTTCCATTTTAGAGGAAGATTTCATTGAGTTAGCCGATCTTGTGCCGTAAGTCTGTAATTGATTCATTTGGCATTGAAGCAGCTGATTACAAAGATATGCGAATACTTATTGGAATGCTCAGTCTATTGGTGGAAGCAATTGTTTCAGTAATGGGTTTATATACTCCATACAAGATGAGAAGGTTTAAATATTAGAAAACCATTTGAGTAACAATAAATTAGAAAATTGTAGGTCAACATTGAAGTTGGGAGATATGACACGGCAGGATGACATGGCCTTTTAAGGTAGTTAGTATGTTTTGTACATCAACTTTGAAGTTCAGGCATATTTCACGGCAGGATGACATGGCCTTAAGGCAGTTAGTATGTTATTGTAGTCAACTTTGCAGTTGAGGCATATATTTCACAGCAGGATGACTTGGCCTTTAAGGCAGTTATTATGTTCTTGACGTCAACTTTGAAGTTAAGGCATACATTTCACGGCAGGATCACTTGGCCTTTTAAGGTAGTTAGTACATTAAGTTAGTGCATTATTGTACGTCAAATTTGAAGTTGAGGCAAATTTCACTGCGGGAAGATGTGGCCTTCAAAGGTAGCTACCATGTTGTTATTTGCAATTATCTTTCCAATTTCAATTAAGTAAACATTCATAAACTTTTCTTTGGTCTTGCAGATTTGTTCTTGTGCCTGATAGAAGGCAGTTTTCTCCAGTGGAGTACTGAAAGACATTATGCTCAAGAAGGGTAAGTTTAAAGAAAGTTATATGAGTGTCAACTGTGTCACCTGGCTTGATAATGCTGTTGTTGTTCCCTTGATGATGGAGGTTTTTTTTTATCATTTGCAATGGTGGTAAACTTTAATTTTCCACCACCTATCCAGAGCCTTCTCTTTTTGTTTCATATTAATAAGTAACCTCTCCAAAGCCTTTCTCAGCAAGGCATATTTTCCTTTTCCTTCTCTATTTCTGTTTTGTAACTTGAATTGTCAAAGAGTTAGCACTATAAAATTCTGGATTTTTTAAAAATATTTCGATATATTGATGGGGGTGTTAATCGCTTGAATTGTGCTTTGTAGTGTACTAACTCCAGTTTCTTGCATTGCTTTCTGTGGAGGACCTTGTGAGATTTTATGTGCTATGGAAAATGTGTAATTATAAATTGGTATTATATTATCTCTTTCTTTATCACATAATTGAATATGTTAAGCTTGGAAATACCTGAGTATGCATGATTGTATTCATCGTTACTTAGCCAATAAGAGTTAAATGGTAAAAGTTTTCAATTTATGTGATGGTTGAGGAGTATTATCTTTAGGAGAATGTGAAAGTGGGTAATTTAACCTGTTTGATACAGTGTCTTGGTTTGAATTTTGTGCAGTTGTATTCCTTAATCGGTATGTTCTTTTAGTGCTGTTGTCGGCAGAAATTTAACAAACGTTCAAATGATAGTAGTTGCAAGCTTAATGCTTGACCCTATTTGTTGATTTCTTCATTCTGCAATTGATATACGGTTCTTGCTGTTTTGTTCAAGTTCAATTTTAATTATATTGTCTCTTATAAGAAAGGAAATTTCTGAACCTTTCTGCTGTGATTGGTATTTTCTTTGTGAGATCATATTTGGATTTTCTTTGGATGGTGTTTAGATGCCTCTTGTTATAGGGAATCAAAGTGTAAGAAACATGTTCATGAATATTTGGCTTATGGTTGAATTGGTAGGGAAATTTGATGGAGTCATTGCTTGGTGTAGCTTCTAACCAGCAGTCATTTTGAAACTCTGAGGACTTTCCTTATTTTATCACTCGGAATGTTGTTACATATCAACATTTCCCACTCAAATTCTTTCTTAGAACCTAGGTTAACCATAAAATCGTCTAGTTTTGAGCAAGGCTTTGTATTGTATGTATTTTCCTTCTGTTACATTATGCAGATTAGATTGGGGCAGAGGTCTTACTTCTGCGGTTGTGTTTGTTGTCATAATAGATCAAATGCTCTGGTTCTCTAATTTATCGTGAGATTGTTTTATATTTTTTGGGTGGATGGAGAATTGAGTTGAAAATAGGATCCTACCATCCACCAAGAGTACTAGTCTTTTCGTGCGCGCGCGCGGTGGGGAGGGATAATTAAGCGCAGGATGCCCATTGGGGAAGATTGTGGGTTATGGAATCGGGTAGGAACGTTTTGTTTGTAGCCCACAGCCAGAGGGAGAGAGATGATGCCTCTAGGCAATAGAGTCCGTATTCTTATGATCAGGGAATCCCCTAGATTGTATTCTTCCGTGGTAAGGTCAACTGGGAGGAGTTGCGTGTTTATTAAGGTCTTTCGTTTGGTTACACAAATCAACTCATCTCATTTTATCTAATTATTATAACTTTTCGAAATTATCACACAAAATACAATAAAAAATTCAATTTTTTTAAATTCTAAACAAAAATTATATTTTAATAATATTTTATTCAACTTTCATTTTATTTATCTCATTTGTTTAACAAAAATTTTAAGTGTGACAAATGGAGCCTTAAGGGGATGCTAGATGAACGAGATGAGATGAGAATTTTGTGAATATTAGTGAGATAGTTTGAATTAAATATTTATTAGATTTTGAGAAATAAGATAGAAAAAGTTGAATAAAAAATATTATAAAACTAAAATATTCTTATAATATGCTTTTCTTAATATTATTTTTGTTTTGGGATTTGAAAAAATTAAATTATTTTTTGTGTTTTGTTTAGAAGTTTGGTAAAGTAATAATAATTAGTTAGAAAAAGTTAAAATAATTAGTTTGAAAGTGTTTGTATTTAAGTGATGTTTGGAAATAAAATGAGATAAGATGAGATGAGATAGAAAATTATTTCCAAACAACCTTAATGGCCTCGACATGCTATGACCAGTGTGGCTAAGCCTTTGCAGATATGGTAACATAGTTAAGCTTGATGTTGAAGCCTATTTGCTGTAGAGGGTCAGGGTACTGAAGCAAACTTCCAGGCTGAGAGGTGGTGTTTATGTGCTCTGTTGGCTTGATTTTAGGCATCCAAATTTAGTTCACAGCTAAGATCTGGAAAAAGAAGAAAAGAGTCAATTTTCATAGTCGATTTCTAGTGATTGCTTGGGATTCAGGATGCGATTTTAATTCATTCTGCTACTTCATGTGTAAAGTAATGCAAGTTTGGAGGCCTAGGGGACTGTTTCCTCTGGCTCTATTACATGGGAACATGAAAGATGGGCCTGGATGCTGTTTGGGTTGTCGAATTATGACCAAGAATTTTCCAGATGTTTCATGGATTTGGACTTTTCCTTGTGCATTTTGTTCTTTGTGGTAAAGCGGACTGACTATGGGTGGCAAGACGACTGACCTTGTCAAACTTTTAAATGGATTTTAGGCTTGAGCTTATAAACTTGCCCTTCTTTTCTTCAAGTGCAGTCGGTCTGTCTGAACTTTTAAATGGTTGGACTCCACCAGTATACAAATTTCTGTTTTAGGCAGAGTGACCTCCGAGACAATTTTTCTGTAGAGAGTTATAAAAGTTAAGACTATATCAGTCACAAAGAAATTTGTGCATTGTGGAGTTCCAGTTGTGAGTAGTTAGCTTATAATCTAAGATTTTTTCTGTATATAACAGGTCATAGTTGTAACTTCGCTTTTATGTATTAATGAAGTCTATTTTACATAAAAATAAAATAAAATAAAAATTAGCAAACTTTTGTGTACCCAATGTCAATGTGTCTAGTGATAGCATAATGTTATATATAGTTTTTTTTTTTAAATAATTTTTTTTATATAGATTTCAAATTTATCTTTTTTTTTTTAAGAAAATAGACGGTACTTTTGCATCAAATATCATTATTCAATATAATTTATGCTAGGAGAAACGTAGGTCGAAGATGATGTGTTGAATCAGGTCAAAGTTGGGGGGTGGTGGGTACTGGGGCGGGGCGGGTGGGGTAGGATCCGAAAGTTGAGTCACCTACGTAACCCCTTTTTTATATCCGTAGTGTAGGATGTACCATCGTAGCAACAACCTTGTTTTAATTAAATTTCTTATCGTTCTACTTTTACCCATGAAAGCAGCGTTTTGGATGATACATCAGGTTTGGACTTTGGAGGAAGGAGAGAGTTTTATCTATTTATTTTGACCGTTTCGTGCATTTTATTTTATTTGGTCGGCTTGGATTATTGGACCCATATCATCATCCCCTTCCGTTTGCTGCACAATTCATCCCAATTTGGCGATAAAAGGCATCGTTTTTTGGTTATCGATGTAATGCAAATTTTCTTTACTTTTAAATCGGTAAAGAAACGCTAATTTTGGGTGCAGATGGAATTGTATCTCACAAGGTTTGTCTTTGAGTTTGAAACCCACCCCCCACCAATATTTGCGCGAATCCTGCCGATCTGATGAAGATGAATGCACCTGCTTTTCAAGCTCTCACCATTTTCTCCACGTTTTTCTTCCATGTCCTTTAAAAGGCTCCGCCCCTTTTTGACGTTGCAGGATAGATAGATGTGCTGGAGTTTATTGTTTGTCCATTTGTGATTTTTGCTTTTGTTTGCTTCTTTGCCTATCTCTCCTATAACTTAAAAATGTCTTTTTAGGTTGCGATTGAATATTGAGATGATTTCATATGAAGTAAGTTTATATGAATATAATAATATTTTATAAAACTCATTAAGATGTGTTTTAATATAAATAAGTTAACATATGTATTTGAATGCGTAAATTAGATTGAGATTGGTTTTTTTTTTTTTTTATAAAAAAATGAAAAAGTAATGATCACATTAATAATTGATTTGATATGAATTGAGTTGATTTGAGTGATAAACACATACGACTTAAAAATGTTGAAGAGGGTTATGATAAAAAAAGATAATAAATATATACTTTTTTATCAAAATATTGTGTTTTCTTACCCCTCTTTCTCTCTAGCATGAGAAAACAAGAACTTTTGTCCCTCTAAAATCAATTAATCGTATAGATAATATGATGTAAAATTTTTTTAAATAGAATTATTCAATCAAACTCTCATGGGATTGAAGGATCTTCCTTCTCCATCTTTTTCTGAACTTTCATGTAAACCTTTTTATGTTTTATTTGTTATTTTTCTTACTTGTTGGTTTAAATAGTGAGATAAAATGAGATGAGATAGTTTTAAATGAGTTGAATAAAATATTTTTAGAATATTATTTTTTAATATTATTATTATTTTAAAATTTAAAAAAATTAAATTATTTATTATATTTTATATAAAAATTTAAAAAAATTATAATAATAAAATAAAATGATGTGAGATGTTTCTAAATAGAAACCAACCTTAATAAGTTAAAAAATGTTAGAGCTACACCTAATTCAACCATTCAAGTGGCCGAAGAAAGTGCCCCATACACCTATAAATAGTACATAGATCGTACCAATTGACTTCTTGGCATCTAGAAGCAACCTTCACCATCGACGCTTGTGACACGCATTAATACACGTGAGCTCATTTGTCCGCTGACGAGACAAAAAAAATTGTTCCATACAACAATTCCCCTCTAGATTTGCTAAGGAACAATGGTTAGACCATTGGTTTATTGACCCTAATTTGAAGTTTTATTTCGTGTACCCAATCGTTTGTAATTGTAACGATCTTTTTATTCGAGGTGTTTCAGATTAAAATCTTCTCAAATTGTGAGCTACTTATTATTATTTACAAATTATTTATTTATTTATATATAAATACTCTAAAATTACCTCAACGTTAAAACGTAGTAATCTTAATCCGGCGATATTTGAGGTTTTTACCTTTCTGGCATGACACCGCGACCAGGAAATGAAAAATGCTAATGATATCCATATAAAATCGGATGAGTAGGGTTTGGTGAGAGCCGTAATTGCAATTAAGAAAGCAGTGAATATGATGTTCCCAACATTGAATGGACTTTGATAGCTTGCACCGTTTCCTGTGCATAGCTTTGAAATTTAGGCCACAATTACAGAAACCTGCATTTCTTAATTACTTTTCTGTATGGAAAATGCTACTCCCTGTCCTCGTATTGAATATTGCAACTGGACCTTTCTGCACTACTCTGTTCCCTGTTTTTCTCGTGCTTAATGTCAAACCTTAAGGCCCTGGTATTTTTCAACAAATAATTGAAAAAGTTTTGGGAAATTATATATATTTTTCTTATCCAAATTCTTAACTTTTTGCATTGAAGGTTGGTTATATGACTAAACTAAACTAATCATCCATAGATGGGTTCTCTCCTTCGTGAAGGGTGAGGTGGTCTTTGCTTTTGCAAAGGTTTGTCTCGTAGACGTGGTCTGAAGAGGGTGCATGGAGGCTGAGCTACAAAGATTGTGGGCTGGTTTCAGCCTCACAGAACAGGAGGAGCAAGCAATCGTGGTTGATCAGCGAGCACTAGAGAAATCTTTGCAAGTTTTGTTTGCTAGCCCTAATAATAGCAAACAAAGCGATCAACAGATGGGCTTTTAGAACTATAATGACAAGATTATGGAGACCAAAATGATGGATGTAGCTCAAGGATGTGGGGGATAACAGGTTTCTGGTAGAGTTCCAATATGTCAGAGACAAAAATAAAGTGCTGAATGGTAGGTCGTGGTCCTTTGATAGAATGTTGGTTAGTCTAAAAGAATTTGATGGTAAAACTCTATTGAAAGATGTCTCGTTCTCTTATGAAACTTTTTAGATTCAAGCATACAACATGCCTTTGGCCGGCATGACTGAAGAGGTGGGGGCTAATTTAGGCTCGGGAGCAAGAAAGGTATTGGAAGTGGAGACAGATAAGAATGGTCTCGGTTTGCAATTTTTTACGTATTAAGGTGGAGATTGATATTGCCAAACCATTATCAAAAGCGAGACTTTTAATTATGGATTAGAATCAACTTTGGATTCCTTTCAAGTACGAAAGACTCCCTACATTTTGCTTTCAATGTGGGGTCATTAAACATGTCGGGCAATGCCAAGGTCTCAGTCGTGATGATTCCAAAGCTGAAGGGATGAAGCAGTTTGGTCCATGGTTACGTGCGAATCAAGTCAAGAATAGTAGCCAGTTCAACAGAAGGTATGGTGGTGAGGCTCATTAACCACCATAGTAGGGTTGGCATTAGCAAAACTCTAGCAAGGAGCCTAAAAATGAAAGCACTGAGGCTAAGGCAGAATTTCAAAGTCAATAAGTAAAGGAGGATGAGGTGAACATTGATTCTCAGAATCAATTTTTGAATAAAATGGAAGATACCCCTGCCAAGCAGGAAGAGATGGGGAGGCTAGGAAGGAAAGAATAGAGTTTTGAAAAGTCCCTTAATGCAGGGGGCAATGATGTAGTTATTTCCTCTATTAGACCTATATCTGAGGTTCCAGCTTATTTTAGGGAAGTTTCTAAAAAGGATAGGCAACTCAATTTGGGAGAGCCAATTAAGGAGATGATAAGGGTGTCTAAGATGGATAGTACAGTAGAGGAAATCTTTCCAACTTGGTGGGGTCTATTGCTAGCCAAGCCAGATCTGGCCCAATCCATGAAGCAGGCTAAGTGAAAGAGGAGAGCCCGTGACAAATTCTTCAATAAAGCCCTCAAAGATTCTAATGAAGTGTCTGATACTAATAGTTCTCTCAAAAGGGATGGAGGTATGGTCAGCCAGGAAGTAATAGAAGAGAGCTCTTTCAAGAAGCAAAAGACTCTGACTATGAAGAGTGACTTAGCTCAACAACAAGAGTTGGTTGTAGCTCCTAAGTAGCACCACCAGCAACCATTTTATAAGTTGAAACTACTGAGAGTTTAGAAACCCTTGGACAGTTTGTGAACTTCACCATATGGTGAAAGATAAGCTCCCAAAAGTAGTTTTTCTTATTGAGACAAAATGCAATAGAAGCAAAGTTGAAAGAGTGAGCAAAGGCTTAGGCCTAGAGCATAGTTTTGTGGTGGTTAGTCGAGGACTCAAGGGAGGAATTGCATTTCTATGGCATGAGAGTTTTTCTTTTGAATGTTACTCTAGTTTTGAAAGATATGATAGTTTTGTGGTGGTAGTTTTTCTTTTGAATGTTACTCTAGTTTCATACTCTCACTATCATATCTCCCTAAAAGTTTCTATTAAGGGTGAGAGTATGGTATGGATGCTTACTGGTTTTTATGATCATCCCGTAACTAGTAAAAGGCTAGGCAGTTGGGAGTTATTGAGGGCACTGAAACCACCAGTAGGGATGGCATGAATTTGCATGGGAGATTTTAATGAGATACTGCACCAAAAGGAGAAATATGGGGCTGCCTTGAGACCATATAGTCAAATGGAGGAGTTTAGACTTGCTATGAATGACTATGGCTTGAGTGACCTAGGCTGTAGTGGAGACAAATTCACCTGGTGCAATAATCGTGAAGGACCTCAGATCACAAAGGAAAGACTAGACAAAGCTCTAGGCAACTCAGTATGGCATGATATGTTTCCTGACACTATAGTGAGATCAGAAGCTACCCAATGCTCTGATCATAGATCACTCATAATCGCATGGCCACTGCTTCATAATGAGCTATCAGGGGTGGGAGACCTTTTAGATATGAAGCTAAATGGGTAAAAAGGGAGGAGTGCTTCAAATTGGTGGAGGATTTTTGGCATAGACCATGTTTATGCTCTAATAAGTTGCAAAGAACTGCTAATAGCCTGATCAAATGCAAGACTAAATTAAAGAAATGGAGTAGAGTCAGTTTTGGGCAGTCTAAGAGAATCATAAACACTAAAATGAAACATATTTCTAATCTTCAGAAGTCTAATAAAGGTGACCTGACTCTCAGAATTAAGTCTCTACAAATGGAGGTTGACAAGCTTCTTGAAGAATAGGATATTACATGGAAACAAAGGGCTAAGCAAAAATGGTTGAGAGAAGGAGACAAAAACACAAAGTTCTTCTACCAATGCGTAAATCAATGTAGGAAGACCAACACAATCAAGAGGATAAGAAATGAATGTGGCCAAGAGTTCACATCGACAAAAGCTATGTTGACCAGTTTAAACATTACTTCTAGGACCTCTTCTCTACTTCTCATCTAGAAGGTATTGATGAGTGTCTAAGGACTCTACAAGCCAGTGTGACTAAAGATATAAATAAAAAAACTCTTGAAGAAGTTCACCACTGAAGAAGTGGAAGAGGCTATTTTTCAAATGAATTCCCTTAGCTACTAATGGATTCCTATATGTTTTTTTTTTTTAATCAATAACACTGGAATACAATTGGAAATAAGGTATGTGAAGTAGTATTGCATGTGCTGAATTCTAATGGCAGGATTGCTGAGCTTAATGAAACATACATTGTTCTAATCCCCAAGATTAAATCCCCTTCTAAAGCGACTAATTTTAGAAAAATCAGTCTGCTCTACAAGATCATCTCTAAAACCATTGCAAACAAGTTGAAAAAAGTTCTCTCTTGTATTATCTTTCAAACTCAATCTGCTTTTGTTCCTGGTAGATTAATTTCTGACAATATTATTGTGGCCTTTAAGGCTTTGCATTCCATGAGTAGTAAGTTATCTGCAAAGAAGGGTCATATGGTCTTGAAGCTCAATATGAGTAAGGCTTTTGATAAAATTGAGTAGGAATTTCTTAAAGTTGTCATGCTAAAGATGAGATTTGCTTAGAGTTGAGTGAGATTAGTGATGCAATGTATTAATTATATTTCTTACTCTCTTATTTTTAATGGCATGCCTTAACAAGAATTCAAACCCTGAGGCATTAGGCAAAGGGACTCTTTATCCCCTTACCTTTTCATCTTATGTGCTGAGGCTTTAAGCTCAAGATTGACTCATGCAAAAAGGCAAAGATCTATCTCAAGTGTTCCTATTGCTTGTGGAAAGTTTAGCATCACTCACATTTTCTTTGTAGATGACAATTTGTTGTTTTGTAAAGCTAATGCTCTTGAATGGAGTAGATTAATCCACATTCTCAACCTTTATGAAAGGGCCTTGGGTCAAACAAGGAGAAAACTTATATTCAATTAGTAGAAATACACCAAGACAGGTCCAAGAAAGTATCCTCAATATTGCTGGAGTTAGATTTAGACAAAGTCAGAAGTAGACTGAGCATCAACAAAGTTAAAACTCTTTCTCTAACAGGCAAGGAAATTTTTGTTAAAGCTGTGGTGCAAGCTCTTCCTACCTTTAGCATGGGAGTTTTCAAGCTCCCTCGTAGCCTATTTAGGAGTATTAACAAAGTGATGCAAAATTATTGGCGGGGTCAGCAAGAGCAAGAGAGGATAATACACTGGATTTCTTGGAATTCAATGGGCAAAGCTAAGACTGCTGGAGGTCTAGGATTAAAAAATTTAATGATTTTTAACGTGGCTATGCTAGCCAAGCAAGGGTGGAGATTATTGCAGTACCCTCTTTCATTGGCTTCTCAAGTGTTGGAATGGAAATATTTTTCCAAGGTTGATGTTTTGGAGGCTAAACTAGGTAGTCAACCATCCTACATTTGGAGAAGTATTTTGGCTGCTAGACCTCTATTGGAAAAAGGTGGAGAATAGGAAATTGCAATGATATTCATATATGGAAGGATAAATGGCTTTCCAATGCTTATAATCATAGGATCAATAGTGCTATCACAGTATTAGAAGTTGATGCTAAAGTGAGTGACCTTGTGACCCCATTACCAAGCACTAGAGAACTTCTCTTATTGATGATATTTTCGTACAAGAGGAAGTTGATGCCATAAAAAGGATGCCTGTAAGCAGTTGCAATAGGCCTGATAGGTTGGTTTGGAAAGGTTCTGCAGATGGCAAGTTCACAGTTAGAAGTGCCTACCATTTACACACCAAGTTGATGGATCAATTA
This sequence comes from Cyclocarya paliurus, assembly GCA_029856935.1. NCBI lineage: Eukaryota > Viridiplantae > Streptophyta > Magnoliopsida > Fagales > Juglandaceae > Cyclocarya > Cyclocarya paliurus. The sequence continues at coordinate 10,561,162 of CM056947.1, forward strand.
AAGGGGCAACCATCCAGCAGTACATGGAAAAGCAAAATCTGGTCAACTATTTGGAAGATGAAGATTTCTCCAGTAGAAAAAATCTTTTTGTGGAGAGCATGTAAAGAGGGTTGCCTACTATGCTGAATCTGTATAAAAGGAAAGTGGTGGAGAAGCCATATTGTCCAATATGTCTCTAGGGGGTGGAATCAGTTACTCACGCCCTATGGAGTTATCCTGTAGCTTAGGATATTTGGGGTCAATGTTCTTCAAAGCTACAAAAAAGTCCTCACTCAAAGAGGCTTTTCCTGGATTTGATTGAAGACCTGTGCAGCAATTCAGATATTGAGATCATGGAAGAGATTGCAATGATTTCAAAGAGAATATGGTACAGAAGGAATATGGTGGTATTCCAAAATGAGTTCAAGCATCCAAATGTGGTAGTGAATCAGTCAAGTGAGGATTTGCCAATGATGAAGGAACTAAATTCCCAAAAATCTGGGCAGCCTAGTTCTATCAATATGGGGGTTCAAAGCTGGACTCCCCCTCTTAAGAATTATTTCAAGATAATCTGGGATGTAGTTGTGGACAAGTTAAATTGTAAGGTGGGAGTAAGTGTCGTTGTAAGGGATGAAAATGGGTTGGTTTCTGTAGTTATGAGACAAAACATGTCTTTGTTCCCTGATCCTCTATTGGCAGAAGTTGCTAGAGCTTTTGAAGCTGTCAAGTTTGGTCTACAACTATGACTCACTAAGATCATTTTAGAAGGGGATTCACTTCAGATTGTCCAAGCAATTCAAAGGGAAGAGGAGTCTTGGTCAGAAACAGGATTGCTTGTCAATGATATTAAGGTCTAGTTACAATCCTTTGCCCATTGGTTTGTACATCATGTCAAGAGGGATATTAACATTGTTGCACACACTCTAGCTTGAAATGCTCTTTCTCTTTCTGATTCTGATGTAATTGTAGAAATGGAGGAAGCTCCTGCATGTATTATTCATCTGTTATGAGTTGGTTTTTGAATGAAGAAGATATTTCCTTTTCTTTTCTTTTTTTTAAATTATCATTCATAGATGGTAAGTAAAAAAATTCAACCAAAAATACTATAATAAAAATGAGAACCCAAAATAATAATAATAATAATAATAAAAAGCAACCCATAATGAATGATACTCATCCATTGGGGAGACTTTACCCCTATTGTGGCAAGGGCAACTCCCTCACCTATTGAGGTGGCTTGTGGCCACCTCATGGACGAGCAGAGGCGGGAGGTATCCTTCATTCTATGATAGCATCCTAAGGGGTATATTTTTGTCTTAAGTTTATTTACGATCAACTCGTGGAAAGTGAGGAGGTTCCCTCCACCTAGTGTGGTGATTCACGGCCACTCTATGGAGGAAAAATGGACCTCCTACATGACCTAATGAGAAGGAAATCCTTCTCTCGTGGAAGTAGGAAATCCTCCTCTCATGCAAGGTGGCTGCATATAGGAAAGTAAATAACTTCCATTATAAGTATGGTCGCAAAGAGATTTTTAATTATCTAGAAGGGTAACTCTTAAACCTGGTTTGGATAGCAAGATACTCTCATCTCATTTCATCTCATCTCAATATTCAAACACTACAAACACAAACACTTTGTAATTTCAAATATTTAACTTTTTTTATCTAATCATTACCTAATTGTTACAATTTTCTCAGACTTCTAAATAAAATACAAAAAATAATTCAATTTTTTCAAATTCTAAACCAAGAATATACAGAGCAGAGTTAGAGATCATAATATATATATATATATATATATATATATATATATAATAATACTAAATAAAGTTTTAGAATACACAAGTTTTACATATTTCATTTTTTAGAAAAAATGAATCCACTATTAAAATTTTTTTTATATAATTTTTAAATTTATCCACTTTTTTCAAAAGTAACACATGAGAGTCCAAGATTTACACACTTTAAAACTATACAAATCATTTACATTTTATTTTTTTTCTAGGTTACTATGCGTATTCCATGGGATCAAGACTAATTATCTTCTTTAACATTCATCGTCTTGCAATTTGAAGTATGAGGAAGGAAATTAAACTTGAGTCTAGAAACGTTGTCATACCAACCTGTGGTGGTGGTGGACCGGTGGTGGTGGGTAAAAGGCAATCTTGATCCTTCCAAAACTTTTTATCATTCTGCCTGTAGTAATTACAATGTTACAGATTTATAAACCCTTTTAGCACTAAACCTTTCTCCATCACCCAGCTTTCATGTATGTGTGTGGCTTTAAATTAGTGATGACCCCTTTCTATGATTTTCATAGATACAACCTCCACCTTCCCATGTGCTCACCCACCTATTGATACAAGTGGGTGATCTCAACCCATGCATTGCATGTAAGGTGAGGGGTCATGAGCTGTGCTCTCTTAGAATAAAATAAATTCATTCATCATTCATTCAATCACTACGTCCAACATTTAGGAACATTAATATGACTAGAGATGATAAATTTAAAATGAACATCTGTTATTTCTCTAAGTACTCGAAACCTAATCACCCACCCATTTGTTTGAGTGACCTCAATTTTGGTCAAGACAGCTAGCCCACTACCTTGACATGTTTACTCGTGGCTAGCTATTTTATCTGATGCTAGAGTCAAATTGCAATTTGTTTTCCACTTGGTATATACATGATTGGAGCACCACAAATAAGTATTATTTTATAGGTTGAGCTGTGGTATCTTCCGTGGCTAAAACCCTCTAGGCTGTCTGATTTTCTTCATTTGTCAAGAGAATGAAAAACTTCTAAATATTCTCTTTGGTGGAGGAATCACCACCCTTATCTTATGCCCCTTTTATTAGTTTAAAAATAAGCTGTGTTACGCAATGGGTTACATAAGCAACAAAGAAAAATGATATTTGTAGTCTTAAAGTGTGCAAGTCTCGTATATTGTTTTCACAAAAATTGTTTAAATCTAGAAACCAAGATAAAAAATTATTTTTTTAATGGTGAAATATTGTTTAAATAGAAAGGATTATACAAAACTTGTATACTATAGTATCTAGTATTCCTCAAGCAACAATCCAAATGGATGGAGGACGAGGAGTTTTTTTTTATTAATTTTTTTTTAATGGACTAAAATACAAATATATAAAAAGCAGCAACCATCTTGGAAAGATGAGAAAAAAAAGAAGATGAAGAAAAAAGGAACGGACAAAAATGATGATAAATATAAAGAATAAGAGGCCCACGATTGAGATATGAAGGGTAGGGGATGGAAAAGAGAGAGAGATAACGAGGCAGAAGCTGAAGGGATAGATACTGATGAGATTTGAGACATTAGGTCCATGAATTCACACCTCTTTTAAGCAAAGTTAAACGATGTCAGCTGCTTTTGTACCAACACGTAGAGACTGCAAAGCATAATACTTAAAAAAAATTAAAAAAATATGAGCACCAAAGTCACCAACCATACCCCATTCTTGATAATCCACTCTCTTCAATACACATTGAATGGTCAAGTCATTCCTCCCTGCCCCCATTATCATTCATTTTTTAGGTCATTGACCCATAAATTAATTGCCCACGAGGTTTTTATTCAACCAAAACCTATTGGTAAATACAAAACTTACACAAGCAGCCAGATAAAAGTCTTACACAAGCATTAGACACAAGCATACAAGAGATGTGAAGAACTTATATAAAAGTCTGATATTAACCTTCGGAAGGAAGATAAGAAAAGGACAATAAACTTAGGATACCGAGAATATTTATAATCATTTGTAAATAGTAATAAATTAATTATTTTTAAATAATTGTGAAGTAATCTGAAAATATTTGAAAACAATTATATTTTCAAATAGACCCTTAAATCTTAGGCATGTTCCAAGAAGTGGAACAAATAGTTGTGATTGAAATATGCAAATAGTAGAAAGACACTGCAATCGTATGTTACGATGCGTTTGGTTTGGAGATTGGCATGTTCACCCTCACCGTGTCTATGTTATGATATTAATCGTGCCGGGTGTATATAATAATAGAACATGAATGCAATGGATGTAATTATGGTCACGACTCACAACCCAAAGACAGCTCAAAGTCACAGGGGGAGGGGGAGTCTTCAAAAAAGGAGGGTGGGAGGGAAGGGAGAGGAAAGAGCGGGGCATGTGATGGGGACTGGGGAGGGTGGGAGAGGACAGGTGCTTGGCGTGAACGAGATGGAAACAGCATAACATAACAAAAGTTTAGCAGCAACAAAACCCAATAGAGAGAGAGAGGGGGCTGGGGCAGCCTGGCTGGCTGCTGCCTGCCTATGGCGCGCATTGGGAGCCGGGTCAGTTGATTAATTTTCTTTGGTTTTGTTTGTTTTTATAATAAAAGATGAACGAAAGCGAGAGAGAGAGAGAGTGTGTGTCACGAGGAAATGAAGATGGAGGGAGGGGGGAACTAAAAAAACTAAAAAAAACCAAGAAAAAAGACCATTTGGTAATATATTGCGTACACCCGAATAACTGGTGCTATAACTTTTGCCTCTAACCAGTTGTTGGTTTGCTTTTATGTTTTTTTTTTTTTTGCCTGTTTTTTCTATTTATTATCCTCTATTCAATTCTACGTTAGGAAACTGCTCTGTTTATGACTTCTCTCTCTCTCCCTCTTTCTCTCCCTCTTCTCTCTCTCTCTCATTTGGGTTGTTTCGTAAATTACAGATTACTGTCATCTTTAATCTCTACCTCTTTCTCTCTTCACATTATGTTTCTGTCTCAAATCCTTCGCCTTTAAGACCTCTCTCTCTCTTTCTTCTTCTTCCGTTTCTACCTTCCTGGGTTTGGTTTTCTCGCCTCATCTCTTTCTTTCCTTGTTTTTTTTTCCTCGAGAAAGTGTGAGAAAATTAAAGAGGCAGCCGAACAGGGATATAGCTTTCTTTGATTATCTTGTCTGGGTTAGTTCTGAGTTTTTTGGCCCAGGATTTATGAATAGATCCATCTGCTGGGTAAGCTCCTTTTTTTAGCCTTGGATTTTCCCTTTATTTCTGCACCGTTTTGGATTGATCGGTCGGTCACAAGATCGGGTTCTGATTGTTATTTTTGAAATCTCCGTCATGTTTTTGGGTTTTTTTTTGTAAAGCAAAATTTCAAGTTTCGTTTTTTATTGTTTTAATGCTATTTTAGCTCCATACCCAGATGGTCCTGAGTGTGAAATCTTTTTTTCCTTTTCTTCTTTTTTTTCCTTTTAATTCTGGTCTTAAATCTTCTTTTTGCTTTTTCAAATCATTTGTCTAAGAGCTGTTTTCTTTTTCTTATTCATTCTTCCCATTATGTCTTTACTTTTATTTGTAGGATGTTGATTCAGTGTGTATGGTTGTGCGTTACACCAAAATTTGAAAAAAGGAAAAAGAAAAGTAGTAACTGAAGTTTGTTTTAGAATGCTTTCGTGCGTGCCTTGTTTGCAATCCTGCAACTTTCATGCGATTTCTGTTTTTTTTTTCGTTGAATTAAGTATTTACCCTGGTGGGTGTCTGCTTATACGTGATTTTGATCAGTTCCTTTGGTGAAATGTGGTCTCCTTTTGGGTGCTTCATGATTATTTACTTTACAAGTAGAGGTTTTGGGTGGCTGTGATTGTGAGTGCCGGATATACTAGGCAAACTGTTTATCTCTTTCTTATCCCTATTCAATTAATGTTGCTTTGATTCTGTTTGGTATTGTTCTAGGGTTATTTAATAGCCTTCTATGTTTTGGGTACTTGTGATCTTATGGGGCTTGCAGTATCTGTGAACAATATGTTGACCTGTGGAATTGCAACTGATGTTTAGATGATTCTACACCCTTGAGTCCAATAATACGAATTTCAGATTTTCAGAGTTGCTTTGTGTTGGGGATAGCGTGGCTGTTTTTGTTGTGGCTTAAATCTAGTTTCATTGACGGTGTTTCTTAATATCTGAGAAACTTGATGAGGCCATTATATCTAGGATTGTAGAGGAAGGTGAGGATGAGTCCTTCTGTTCCTTCTAATATTAAGAGGAAGGATCTTCCTGATTCTCAAGTTTGAAGAAACTTCACCAATGCAGCCAAACTTTCCACATTGGCAAAAGATTGGAAATCATTAATACTTGGCTTTGAAACACTTTATGTTGTTAAAATGACCACAAATTTAGAATATCGTTCTTCTGTTGAGCACAGAAGTCTGAAGACTTGAAATGGAAATAATGTTATAATATACACTGGGCAGCAGAGCATAAAGTACGTGCAGGAGAAATTACAGGAACTGCTACTCCTTGCTTAAGACTATAGTAGATAAGACTTCTATGAGGACCAAATCAGGGCATTTCCATGACCATAGAATCACTCTGCCTAAATCACACTTCAACCTGCCAGATTTAACTAAAGATTCGATATTTTCATGATAAGATCATGACTCAATCTGCACCTTGCCTTTAGGTCAAGCTGGCAACACATCTTGAATGGAATTTTATTTATTTATATTAAAAATTCTCAGGCCCCTCCACAATCACCAATAACAAAGTACACACAAGTGCGTACAGCATAGTGCTAATTGGTAAATTTGTTTAGAGCTTTCATTTTCCAAATCCAATGATATTTGTTCCTTTATTGTTTCAGGTGTAACAAAAGTGTACCTGGCTTAGGGTTTACGTTGAAATTTCTTCAAGATTTTCACTTGTTACAAAATTGTTATCAGACCAAATGCAAGGGCAAAGAGGGAGAGTTGATGCATTGCCTGAGACATTGGAATTTGACCATGGATCTGCATCCAGTAATGCTGCTATAGATCAGCAGATATGCTGGAATAATATGCGGAATCCTGCCGGAAACCAAATACAGGACTATGTACTATCACCTGGTGATATTAATGTTGCATATTTGAATTCCTTGAACCATGAGCGACCGATGTTGAATGGATGGAGCTTGGGTGAGCCTAGTTCTAGCAACACCCAGAGTGAGGTTAGGTGTGATGAGCGGAAAGCAGAGCTTGGATGGTCATCTTCAGGAAGTGCATGTCCTGGGGCTGGTCTAAGGTTGGAAGAACGGAGCTATGAACCGTCTAATGCATTCTCAGCTGAAAATGCCAATTCAAACCATCTGTATGTGCAAAGCTCCAATTCTGATGTGCTTACTCAGAATCTCAACTTAAACACAGGTTCTGTGAGTCACGGTGGTGACAGTCGCCGAGTCACGGGATGTCCTAATGTTCCCAAGTCTAGCAGATTAGAAAATCAGTGCATTCCACCTGCTAGTGTTTCTGATCATCATTTACTTCCTTCACGAACTGGTGGAGTTTTAGTGGCAGAGAATGATGGCAGATCAGGTTGTTCATTGGAGGGTCATCGTGTGTCCTGTAAAAGAAAATCTCTTGAAGCAAATGTTGGACAGTCTTCTGTATCTGGAAGTTCTAGCTACTTTCAGTGTACAGAAAATAGTGCATGGTCTCCTGTTCCTTCTCATTTTAGTTTGAGCAGGAGTTTAAGTGTATCTGCTCCATCAGAACAGGTGAACCCAAGAGTCGGGCTCGGTACAACAGAAGTTGCTTCTGGTTGCATTCCTGATCCAAGTTCAGCGGGAAGTTCCCATAGAACATCCCGTGTGAGGATAAATCCTTCAATTCAACCAGATTCTATTCCCCCTACTTTAATCCCTACAGATAGGGCTGTCAGGCATTCTAGTATATCATCTTCCCAGCTGCCACCAAGACTTCTTCCAGTTGATTATTCTTTGGACTTGCGGTCAACACCTACTGCAGATAATATGATTCCTCACAGTCAACCACTATTGATCCATCTTCCTGAATTTCCACGAAATGCGCAAGGTTTTAGGTGGAATGGAGGACATAGCTCAGGAACTGCTAGTTCCACAAACTCTAATGTTTCTGGAGATAGAGATGCTGTACCGCATAATGAAACAGGCTCAAGAAGCATGGCAAGAAACCTTTCAGAACATCCAATGTTTGTGCCGGCTCCTGAACCAAGAAATTTGGTACGAAATCCAGCACATAGAAGTTCAACTGGTGGAAACTTGCGAATTCCTGGAAATGTTGCATCTACATCTCGGACTGGCCTCAGTTCAGGTGTCCATCCATCGTCTGCACCTACTTTAGTTTCTCAACTGAATCCTCCACAATATCCACGAAGGTTATCTGAATATGTTCGCCGGTCACTGTTTTCTTCTACTGGTTCTGAGCCTGGAGGACAAAGCAGTAACTATTCCCCACTGCGTTCAGGTCCTGTTTCCTCACAAGAAATGGGGTTTTCATCTGGACCTGGTAACCAGGGTCATCACCAGTCACACCCAAGGTCAGCATTGTGGGTGGAGAGACAAGGTGATGGTGGACCTGGAATCCCCTATTTATTGCGAGCAAATGCTGTGGCTGGTGAAGGAAGTAGCAGACTTGTATCTGAGGTCTGTCCTAGAACTCATGCTTTTTCTTATATGATGTTTGATTGAGATTTAAATATTTTGACTGTATCATATGAAGTCTGGTACCAACCTCAGCCGTTTTTTTGAAACAACAAATGTTTGGGATTGGGACACATGCGAGTTACCACTTCTATTAACTATTATTTATCGTGTTAACCTCTTTACCATTCTATCTTTATATGTATAGATGGGAAATTCAATGAGAAAAAAACAATCATAAATAAGTGACTGCAAATCATCACAAGTGCTCTCATAAGATGATTACGTGAGCTGATTTTAACACAACGAGCATCATTATAATTGGGACGGTCATGTATTTTATTAACTCCTGCAAGTTTGGTGTAAATTGTAGTAGTGAACATCATCCTTCTCAATCTTTTTTTCAGTTTCATCTTAAACTTATTTCATTTATTCAATTTTCAAAAAGCTATACTCTTTGTCAAGTTTAATGACATCCTATCCTCTTGTGCCTATGTCAACAGTCATCAGATCAAATGGATTTGTGTTTCATCAGTACTCCAAAATGGGTCATGCATGCTTTAATAAGTGTGATAATTGTTTAAACTTATTGTGAATCTATGCTTCAGGTTTTACATAAATGCAACCAATGAGGCCTTCATCCCTCTATCAGATTTTTTTTTTGGGGTAAAACTAGATTTTGTTGATTCCTAAAAGTGCAATGCCATTCCTAGTTCTCGTTGCAGCCAAGCAAGCTGATCTTTTGATGGTTTTCACCCTAGAAATGCATGACACTTTTCTATTAAAAAGAACTCTGTTTTGACTGAATTGTATGGGGCCCACATTTCTGGTGATTAGTAACATCTTTTGCTTTCTGAATGTTCTCATGTCCAGTTACTTCAGTCAAGGTTGTTCATTGCATAGTTTGGTTCAAGCTGAAAAAAAAAAAGAAATAAAAGAATTTAATGGTGGTTTTTTGTTTAAAACTATTTGATTCTAAACTTTCAAGTCATCAGGGCAAACTAGTGTTCATTTGAAGCTTACTTTCTTTGTTTTTTTTTTTTTTTTGGAGCAGATTCGCAATGTCTTGGGTCTCATGCGTAGGGGCGAGAACTTGCGATTTGAGGTTAGGTTTCTACCTTCAGTGTATTCACCGAGCACGCCACTATCTCATAAAGAGAAATTCTAAAAAGGCCTAGGAGGGCATTTTATTCATAAGCCGTGCTAGGGACACGGGGTCTGTGCACCTGTTCACATTAGCGGTCCATGTACACGACCCTGTGTTACTTACATTTTCGGTTATTCACCAGAAAGAAATGTACATAAATATTTTGTTATATCATTTGTGATTTGCGATCCACTGATGGTGGCTGACATATGCTTCTACCTTCTTGTCAGGATGTCATGATCCTTGATCAGTCAATGTTTTTTGGAGTGGCTGATATTCACGATCGGCATAGGGATATGCGACTAGATGTTGATAACATGTCTTATGAGGTAAATATACAAAAAATTAATACATACTCTGTTTACCCGCTTATATTGATTGTTGTCGTAATATAACATTTATTGGATTTACAGGAGTTATTGGCTCTGGAAGAGCGCATTGGAAATGTGAGCACAGGATTGAGTGAAGAGACAATATCAAATCGTCTGAGACGGCGGAAATATTCCATTGTGGTCGGGTCTCAGCTTGAGGCAGAACCATGCTGTATCTGTCAGGTAATGGTCCATCCATTTGACTCGTTCACGCCTTCTTGGCAAAGTTTTAAATTTTGTATGGTATATTCTTTTGTGGTGTAGCCGGTACAGAGAAGGATATAGTTTTGTACCGGTCAAAATTTCAGCATTTCAGCTGTTTCGGCCCGTACCGACCGATATTTCGGCCTTTACTTCTTTTTTTCTTTTTTCATTTCTTCAAACTACAAGCTCATTTTTTGACTTCCAATTCAGACTAAACTATTTATAATTTATATATAATTTATTCATATATAGACTATTATTTTAGAATATAATTTATATATATATATAATTTATTTATATAGATTATTCCAAAACGGTATTAGTACCGAAATATCTCGTTTCAATGTCTTGACCAAAACGGTATTCAAAACATTGCTTCTTGGTCTTCTTTTCTTAGCCTGAATTATTGTTCCATGATATGCAGGAGGAATACAATGAGGGAGATGATCTTGGGACTCCAGAATGTGGCCATGATTTTCATGTTGACTGTATAAAACAATGGCTGATGCACAAGAATCTGTGCCCCATTTGTAAAACAACAGCCCTGACTAAGTGAGAGGCCACCAATCAGTTTCTGGCTATTTGTTCTCGTATTGCAAATATCAGAGGTATCCATGACATTATGTATGTTGCCTATTTGGGTTAGTAAATCAAATACTCAGATGCTTATTGGCTGCTTCACCATTCCTTGTTCTTTCCATCTCAAGCTGGTCCTTGGCACAACTCTCCCAAGAGCCAGTGTGAAATTCTCTCTAGTTCCATTCAAGCCAGCTATCTTAATTATCTCCTTGTGGAGGCGGCCGCAGATATTATGCGATGTGAAAAAGTAAAACTAGTTTCAAACTTTTTCATTTATCAACAAAGGATTTACTTTACAATGTTTATTAAAGATTCAGCCAATTGGCGTTACAGAATGTAGATGATCACATCACATTTTAATGTCTTGTTCATTTAGGACAGGTGGTGGCCATCTCAGAGTTGTCTGATTTGGAAGACTCACCATTTTGCAGAGCTTTTTTCCGCCCCCTATTTTGTTAAATATTTATGGCACCAATTTGCAGAGCCTGACTGATGGACAAGTTAACAATTCCCTCAAAGCTCTCTCTCTCTCTCTCAAACTAAACACTGTGGGGATCACCCTGGCTAAATACAACATATTTCGGCCTATAAATGCTCTCCAGATTCCTTTGTTGATTTAGCCAGGCCAATATCATGTCTAGGGGCGTTGTCCATGATCAATTTGGTTGTGCAAGAGCCTGGTCATTACTCTTGCCGCAACTGCAAACAAGAGGAAGGAGTGCGTACCATCATGTTCAGTATTAAGACTTGGAGTGAGGTTAAGAACTATCTAAGATAAAGGTCTGGATATTGAGTGGTCAACTAGAGTAGCAGTTCAAGAGGCAAAGGGGACATGGCAAGCTTTCCTAGCATGTACATGCCTTGCTTGGATGAAGCGGTTGATCTTGATTTCGACAGGGAGACCTCCCCAATCAAATTTTCATGGAACAAGTGATACAGACCGAATGAATCGTGCACAAGGGGTTGAAGCACAACTGGAAGAATTTCATGATTAGAAAGGAGAGGAATGATGTGGCATGATGTGACTTCGCAAGAGGTGGCAAGCTGATGATCAATCATCTACATGGGTAGTCAAAAGATATTGATGAACAGCTCTAGTTTCGCATTTGGGATGTAATTTTCAATCAATGTCATTTGAGAATTGATTTTTGCATTTATTTCATCTTCAAAACTTGTTTTAAGTCTTAAATATGGTAGTTGTAGCAATTAAGTGTGTTTAAGCATTTATTGAAGTAGTTGAAGGTTGACCAAGATGCTGTTTTTTGGTTAAAAAAAAAAACTCTCTTCTTGTGGAGTTAAGTGTAGTAATTCTTTATTTCTGTTTAGATAGTGAGATAAGATGAGATGTATTTAGATATATTTACTAAAGTTTCACCAGAAATTTTTCATCATTTCGTTTGGATAGTGTGATGAGATAAGATGGTTTTAGATTAAAGTTGAATAAAATATTATTTTTTAATATTATAATTGCTTTAGAACTTAAAAAAGTTAAATTGTTTATTATATTTTGTGTGAAAATTTGATAAAATTGTAATGATGAGATGACATGAAACTGTTTTTATATCCAAACAGGCCAAGTCTTTGGGGGAACATAGAGTTTTTTTTTTTTTTTTTTTTTGTGCTCGGTATTATGAGTTATGTGCAAATATGTACCATAAAGTAGATGGATAGACTCAATATTGAATTATGTAAATTTGTAGATAAGATCAGATAGAAGATCTAACATGATTAGGCGATACAAATTTATGTGATTTATTATGGATTATTGGTTAATTAAATTAGATTTTACAAGTTCAAACACAAAAATTAGGTTTTCTAATTAAGCCAAACCATATAATCATAACAATAATTAAGTTACTAATAAAAATAAATAAATTTTAGTGAGAATAAAAAGAAATTTATGCTAACATGAAATGTATAAATTCATAAATTTTTTTATTTTTGAAAAATAAATCTACAATATATAATGGGTGTATATATAGTTAGTGGTAAGAGTACTTTTACTCTCATGTGATTGGGACTGGATCAATGGACACAATCCAACTAAGAGATTACTCGACAAAAAGATACATAAATGCAATCCAAGCATTTAAAATCATGAGCCTTCAGATCCACTCGTTGGGGAACGAATAGAAGGTTTGTTTGTTGGGCCTTTCTTATCTTCAACACTGAACAGAATCAACAGATAGATGCTTTTGTTTTTTAAAAGAAAATAAATAAATAAATAAAAACAAAAATCTTCATCATTTCTTCATTATATATGGCAAAGGATAACGATTTCGGTCTCCTAATTGCTATATATATATATATATAGCACCATTAATATTGGAGTCTTTGAATAGGTTTCCTCTTTCATGCTTGCTAGTTCTTGTTGTGTTGTTTTTACTCTTTCTCCATGCTAAATCAGCATCAATAATATATAGGAAGATATACATGATTGTCCACCTGATTAGTGTTATAGATATGCCCGAAGCTTTTACTAATTCCCATAAGAAAAAGGAAAACACTACTGCCATCGAGTAATGTCACCGATTTTTTTATTTTTTGTTTTTTACTGAATGGTTAATGAAGTATTTTTTAATGTGTAGCATTTTTGTATTTTTTTAAAAATGTTTAAAGTATTTAAAAAAATGTTTGAAAAGAAAAAGAAAAAAAGATTTGGCTGTTCGGTAAAGATTCTCGGTGGGTGTAGCATCACCGTAAGAAAAATGATAAACTTATAACTGGTATACAACTATTTTACATCTCTACTTAAAATGAAACTCGTTAGTTATGTAAATTTGAAATAACTTTTTAATGAAGTGACGCAATTACATTAGTTGATTTAAAATGAATTGTAAAATAATTATAAGAAAGTTGTAGGTGTATCATTATCTATTTTTTAATGAAGTGTTACAATTATATTGGTTGATTTAAAATAAGTTATAAAAAAGTTGTAGGTATATCATTACCCTTTTCATAATTGGTACCACTCCATCACTGATTTTGATTCCCTCCACACTCCAAATCCTTCAGCATTAGGTGGCCATTTATCCTCCTCACTGTTACTTTTTTTTAGGACTACATTCCCAGTGACCTCAGTACTAGTACTTATATATACCTATCATCATGTTCCATATGGTTTTAATGCTCCTCTCTCTAGATGAACTAGAGTCTCTAAATATGTCTCCAACCTTCATTTCAGCTTACAGAGACAAGACTATCAAGCTTGATACCACTCAATCTCGTGAATTCCTCTCTCCAAATCCTCTTGTTAGCCTATGGTTTGTTTGAAAATTTGGGAAAGATGCATGTCATTATTGGTGTCTTTGACAGTGGAGTATGGCCAAAGAGTGAAAGTTTCAAAGATGATGGAATGACTACGAAAGTTCCAACCAGGTGGAAGGGAACTTCTTACCGAGGCTAGACAAGATTTCAATTCCTCCTTGTCCAGTTCTTTCCTTTTTCTTCTTCTTCTTCTTTTTTTTTTTTTTAATCAAGCAAATATATCATTTTGATAAGGAAAACGAGATACATGAGGAGGGGGTGGAGTTTCCCCACAAACACTCCATTACAACAATCATAGCGCAAAAGTGAAAAAAAATAATTGATTTTAGGACTAAATGCTTGGTCCCCGCCCATGTCCTGCAAAGTGGGTGTCGTATTAAATGACGGGTTTTTGTAGTTCCATAGCTGTGCGAACTATGAAGCCATCGTTGGAGGTGGTGGGAGCTGAAGATGCACTGCGATTTGTTGTTTTGAAATGTTTCTTGAAAAGATTTGTATTCTTTTCCTCAAGATTATCGGTTAAGAAAAGCGGAAACATAGTAGGAAGATCAACATCGGATGGGTTGAATTGCAGTGGGCCAAGTTTCTTCATGCATACCCACGCCGGTGTTTGTGAGATATTGGGGTGATCTTGAGGCGGAACAAGCCATGTGTGAATGTCACACGCCGAGATTTTCATCGCAGTTTCTCTTTGTCCAGGTAAATTGGTGGCTGATGGTGTGGTAGGGTGCCTGTTGATAGTCGGTCACCGGAATTCGATAGATCTGACTAAAACCGAACCGATAGAAATGAGAGATAAAAAATAGTAGCATAGAAATATATACACAGATCGATACTGAAAAAAGAACATAAAGGATCCTCCTCTCTGGTGTAAACCAGTACTCGAAAAGAATGAGTAGCTTTTCTAGAGAGAAGGTGAAGTTTCTCTTTCTAGAAACGAAACAGACGGGATCCTCCGTGTGCAATTCAAAGCTTATAGGAGCAAGATATTTCAATAAGGGTCTCTTAAAAGCACATCCAAACACAAATTAGAATGAACTCTGTTAGAGATACCGTGGGGATGGGACTTATGCTTCCTCTGTAGCACCACATGCATAAAAGGCTTGCCATTTACAAGGTCTTTTGGAGAAAGCCCTAGCCTGTCGATGGTGTTAACATAATTAATTAGCACATCCTTTGGCATGGATGATTTACCACTAGAACAAAATTTATTAGCAACAGCTTCATTTAATGCTATGAAGAAGGGTGTACATGTTGGTTACAACTTCAGCAAGAAATGAGGCCCTAGGCCTGAGGATTTCCATGGGTTTTGAGTATAGATTGTCACAGCAGACTCCGTTAATCCTATCTTTACTGGGTCATTGATTCTTGAGAATGGATTAGCTATATCAAAGTAACACCTCTTTACGAAACTTTGCCTTCCGTGTATGATAGGAGCTTGTCGATCTTTGATGATCACGTGCATATATTAACCGACATCCCTAAAGGCATTATGGTATGCGACATTGGAAATCTTGACATGCAAATGTTTTTTTATGATTGAGTCAAATTAACATGCTGCAGGGAGCTGTCTTAATTGCAGATAATGACCAACATTTATTCGAGGCGGGAGGTATTTCTTGTGCTTGTCTTGTATTAATTAGCACAAATGATGCACCCTTTCTGCTTGAATAGGTAAACTACTCTAATCCTGGGGTCAATGCTAGCTAGCATGATATTCCAACGTCATGATACCATTCTGTGGACAAAGCCTGCACCAGTTGCATGTGGCTAGTAGTTATGCTTCAAGGCCGGGTCTTTAATTCTCAAGGCTTTCCAAGTATCTTGAAGCCAGATGTAATGGCACCTGGGTCACTCGTTTTAGGCGCTTGGCCGCCAAAATCACCAGTACTAGGCCAATTTTATCAAGGACGATTAGCTTTGATCTAGTCCTGATTATAGGTTAATGCATGAGGCATGCATCAATTGCATGTCCTCGCGTTGCTGCTCTTTTGAAAGGTGTACATGACCCAGAATATTGGAGTCGTCCTGCAGCTATAAAGAGTGCCATCATGACAGCTGCAGATCAAGCCCAATTCAAGAGAGTGGAAATTATAAACGTCGAGTTTCTTCTCCATTAATGGCCATGCAAGGATCATCAGGTCAGGTTTTTCCGGTGCAAGCATTTGACACAGGTTTATGTCATGTACCCCAGATCTGATTATGTCATGAATTTCTTAAGTTGTACGAAGCTTAATGAATCACAACTTTTTTTTTGAATAAGAATCACAACTTCATGACCCATCATATATTGGTCCAGATTATAATTGCACATGAGGGCCATGCATTTCCTGATCATCTTAATTATTAATACCCATCAATATTTATTGTTTTCTATTCATGTGCATGCATGGCACTACAACAGTTGTGATTGAGGAGTTTTGAAGCTTTCTAATCAATGTTGGACAAGCTGGAAATGTGCATGATTACATGAAGACTTCCTCACCCATGCTTACAATACTACCATTCATTCCTGCCACCTTTTCACTTGTCAAGACCAGATCATTAATTCCTCCTCACAATACTATTGCTCCAAAATACCTAACAAATATATATATATATATATATATATATATATATATATATATATATATATATATATATGTGAATATAAATTCGAGCAGTACTGATGAGACAAAAGACTTGTATTGCCCCCATAAGCTTTGTCTCCGGTTGCATGCATGCACGCACCCAAATCAAATATAAAATGCTTATTATCATAGTCATGGGAGGAGGCAAACCTTATCAAATTCTATTCTTGCTTTGAATTACCATTAATGTTATAGTCGAAGCCCTACCCCAAAACTTGGTTCCCTCAGCCCTCAAGTGCATGCATCCATCTAAAACTCTTCTCATGTCGATATAATATATATATATATATATATATATATTTATAAACACAGGAGATTAATTTATTTACCCTTTTACTGATCTGTCTAATTACTACTCCAGCTTATGTAAAAAAATTCTATTTGTAAGATTACAACATATCAATAATGTAGAAACTTCCACGTCAATTTATAAAATGAAAAAAATACGAGTGTTGTGGTCTCTTTTTATATATATATATATATATATATATATATATATATATATATATATATAATTATAATAAATCTCAAAACAAGTGATGCATGATACAATGACTTGTAACAAAACTTAGTTTATGTATTAAATTTTGCAAGTCTTTCCAGCATTGTCAATCGAGTTCTGCTACAACATGCACAAAGAGATCTTATAAAAAAAATTAAAAAATTGACAGGACATCATATGATATATATGTTAGATTTAATTTATAATAAAAAATTTTATTACAATTTAAAGTATCACATTAAACTACGTACGTCAATTTATAAGTTTACTTTTCTAACATTCTTTTATGACTAAAATATTTTTCTGTCAAAACTTCATTTCTCTTATCAAAACTTCTTTGGGTTCCTAATGTTTGGTACATCCATATATTTATTTATTTATTTTTTGTAATATGCTAATTTATATAGGAAAATGCTGCATGAACCGAAAATCCCTACCAACAAAATGGACAGATTTTTTTTTTTAATTTTTAAAAAAATACATTTACACTTATCAGTCCAAACTATCCATTCTTTTCTTGATACTGGTAGCAAGACGTATTAGATAACCACCCAGAGTAAACTACGTTAGAAATTGTATGTTCTCAATTTAGAAAGAGAGAAATTCGAACAATGAAAGTAGCCTCGGGATTTGCACTTCTGTTGCTCCATAAATTCTGCATGCAGGCTATGGTGGAGGTTAGGTTGAATGAGGCGGTGAAGAATACGACTTCTTTGACTTCTACACCTCGCGCTGACGAACTACACGCGTTCATTGCTTCATTCATTGAAAAAGAGTGACAGAAAATCCAATAAAAAAACCCACATGCAATCTTTCTTGTTACGGTGATTAGGGCGGTAGAGTAATCAAGATTCAAAAACCTCCATTAGAGAAGCTTAAACCCTCTTAAATGGAGCTAAGAAAGAAAGAAGAAAAAGTTCAGAATAAAGCCAAAAGGGTATGTATGATCAGAGAAGGTTTTTCTGTCACCCACGGAAGATGCGGACAAGAAACGTAGCCCCCGGTTATTCTCCTTCCTTTTCCATGGCTGATATGTACGAAGCAGCCCCATCTTCGGTCACGGGTGGCGCCCCGGTGTCCGAAGAAATGTCTGTGTCTACCATTCTCGACCAGTTCTTGCACCACAACTCGTTCTCTTCTTCGAAAACCAAGTACGGGCATTTACACCATTTACCGCAACTCCCACAACCACCAGAGGCCACGTCGGCCGCCGGAGAATTTTTCTCCGGGGAGAATTGTCGGGGGCTCAGCCGATCGGCTAACCGGTACGAGTCGGAGAGCCGAGTCCGAGACCGAAACTCGGGTGCCGCTGTTGAATCTTCGTACGGCGTCAATATCTCCGATCCCGGCGGTTATTTCACTTCCGACGCGAAAGTGAGCGATGAAAAGACGTTTTCTTCGGCTGGCGTTGTGGATTCTAATGCGAAGGAAAGGAGAGTTTCGTTTGAGAATTTTCTTAACGAGTTGAGTTGTGATAGCGAGGTATTTTAATTTTCCGGCTTCTGTTGGGCTGTTGGGAAAATCTGGAAAAGGAAAAGAAATTGAATTCTTGAGTGGTAAATCAATTATTTTCTGTGTCTTCAAAGAGCTCAAATTTAAATTTTCAGCCAGCAGAGTGCAATTAATTATTTCTGGTTTTAGATAATTAAGACTAAGTATTGAAAGTTTTAATTTTTCTTTCTAATTATGGGAAATTAAGAGTGAGTGGATTCTTGATGTCGAACTTAGAAAGTTGCGGGCGGATCAGAAGTAGAAGCCAAGCCAGTCCCACTTCGTTCTTCATCGAAGAGGAGCAGAGCTGCTGAAGTCCATAATTTATCAGAAAAGGTTGGCCCACAATCTTACAATCTTTTTGTGCGTAGAAATGCGTTAATTTACAATGTTACATGCGGAACTATGATTTCTGTGTTTGTGTTAATTTCATTGATTGGTCGGCAGAGGAGGAGGAGTAAGATTAATGAGAAAATGAAAGCCTTACAGAACCTAATTCCAAATTCTAATAAGGTACACTAATTCTTCTTCTTTTTCTTCTTCTTCTTCTTCTTCTTCTTTTACAGTTTGAGCTGGACTTTTCATATAGTTGCTTCGGTACTTTTGTTTTCAATTTTTTGTGATAGACTGATAAGGCTTCAATGCTGGATGAAGCGATCGATTATTTGAAGCAACTTCAGCTTCAGGTACAGGTGAGTTTTCTCTTTCAGTCAATGGTCTTTTGGGTTTATGTCAACTGATAACTTTGGCTTGTTTCCTTTTTGTTGTTTGCAAAAGGTTTTTTTCCCCCTCTAAGGTCCCAATTTAAAATGACAAAATGCCTATTCGTATATTATATGGGGTTAATTTATGAAGAGCATCTAGCTTGCATGTACAACCATTTGGGATGCAAGCAGAATAATTTTTTGTTCTAGGATAAAAGCACGAGAGTTCCAGCTAGGAACTGTGGAACATGCAAACTAGTTACCATCATTTTCGTGACATCCCGTAGGACTGGATTTTTTTTGCACTCTACAAAGGTTGAGATTTGGCAAATTTGGACCATCGTCGGATCAGATTACAATTGCACAAGGGCTTCTCTTGATCTTAATTACCCATCATTTATTGTTTTCTATTGCTACACTACAACAGTTGTGGTTAAGGAATTTCGACAGATTCTAACCAATGTTGGACAAGGCGCTTCAATTTACAAGGTCATGGTGAGGACACTGGAGAATTATAAAATTATGAGAGGCAATTGTACACTGTCATTATGACGTACAGAGGGCATAATGATGGACAAGTTTCATTTGGTGAACTTGTTTGGGCTGAAGAAAATGGAAAACACACCATGAGGGGCCCCATTGTTGTCTCACCAATGTTTCATGCAAGAGACTCTAGTTTGTGTTACTCTTAAATTTAAATATAGGTACTAAACAAATTGATCAATGTAGGAATCATGAAGAAAAATCTATGAGCTTGTTGAACTCAGATAGGAAAGAGTTTTCCTCTTGAATCTCATGGGATGACTTTCTCGCCATTAGAAACAGGCAGTCATGTATAACCAGTCAACCACTAACCAATTCTTAAACTACCAGTAAAAGGAAATTCTTGTAGGTACAAAATGTATTTTTTTTGCATGGACATTAATTGCTCGTACATGAATCTGTATCATGTTTGCACATTTTTCATGCAGCCCTTGCTTTCCCCTTCCAATTATTCAACAGGCAAGAAATATGATCTGTGGATGTGATTTATGCATGAGATGATAATTTTGCATAATGACTGATTAAAGCGAAGGGTCACCTTATAGCAATTTAGATTTTATGAAGTGTTTTTTTCCCCATAATCATAGTAGTAATATTATTAGAAACAAAAAAGTTGAGGTATAGGGGTGACAATCCCTAACAACATTCCCATACCAGTTTCCACACTTCTACAGAAAGGGGGAAAAGCTGGAAATGAACCATAAAGGTCTTGTGCAATAATCCCTGGGGCCAGAGCCCTGGAGAAAGGCCACCTTGATTGTTAGTTACAATTACAATCCCAGCAATAAGCTGTCTGGAGGAGCTGCAGAAAGCAATGTAATGAAGTGTTGCAGCGGTTGGAGGGGTGGCAGCAGAAGTAAAATGTTGTGCTGCGGTGCGATTCATGAGTCTGATGATGACCACTGAAGTTCTCTCAAATGTATAAGAGGGGTTGAGCAAAAGCCAGCTCCCAAGAAAGGTGAAGGTCAATTCCACTTTTATGGATAGTTGGTATGAGATCTGATCTTCATCTAAAGAAAATAGAGGCCACCATGAAGGGCCGCTCATGGGACCTGTGTGTAGGTGGAATCAAAGCGTGGAGGGTGGTGAATGGAAGATCGAGAGGTGGGGAGTCTAGTGGTGTGGCATGTAGAAGGCAGTGGCTGCCAGTGATAGATATTGAAATTACTCAAGTACCCCTGTATTAAAATCTAATGTTCTACCAATTCATTCAACAAATTGTTTAGTTGTCAACCATGCATTTAGTTAATAATAAAGCAATAACATAAAATAAATAAATTGCATAAAATCAACCTTAGTATCGAAGAGAAACCCTTTAAAGAACTCTTTAAAAGTAAAACAGCTAAACCCAGAAAAGTCAATTTTATTATTTGAAAATCAGTTACAAGCAAGTTTCAATTACAAAACTTTTGTCAATTGACACTCTTACTTGACCAGAAAAACGACCCATTTGTCTCTACTGCAGTAGCAGCCAGAACCTCTAACGATCTTCAAACATTGGTTTTTCTTCTGAAACTCCAGTGACTAAATCACGATCACTCTATCTCCAACATAAAGCACAATCACACTCATGAGAAAAAAATAACTAGGAAAGACTCCAAAATCTCCAAGGCTGAAATCTCTACAAATCCTAACCAGTAAGATCTTTTAAATAAACAATCTGATAGGAATTTGACTCGCAGTAGAACTCTACCGACGAAACAAATCTGATACTTATCTTTTCAGCATTGGCAGTTTCACATTCAAACTCTTCTCGGCATAAGATATATCTCTTGGAACTTGACTTCTACACTTTTGACTTATCTAAAACACTTCCTAACAACCTCTAGATAAAATCAAAATAGCCATAGATAAAGTCAAATTGTTTTACATTCATCCAAATTACAAAACCAAAGATAAGATAAACTTTATCATCTTAGTCACTCAGTCATATCCAAACTTATCAACTTAGTTACCCAATCCTAGCCAAACTTTTGCATCTACAGATATGATTTCCAAGTTCCTGTAAATCATAGAGAAAAACAAGGGAAGGAGAAACAATTTTTTTTGATAAATCAAGGGAAGGAGAAACAAAAAGAACAAAAGAGAGGAAAAGAAGCTTCCTTTCCTCCCAGGGTGCAAACTGGAGGGCCGTACTTGCAGAGAGATTTTATTTTTTCTATGTGAGAGAGGGAAGAGATGATTTTTTGAGCTTTTATTATTTCTGGAAATGACTGAAAAGTGATGCTTAGCCTGGTGTTTCGAAAATCGTATTCCATTTTACTTTTACATATTATGTGATTGATTAGTTTTGTGATTGACCCTTCATATTTTAAAATGTTCAATTTATTAAAGTTTGTGCACGAGCCAAGTTTTCTTAGAACAGTTGAAACATAGCTTTGAATTTACCACATGAATTGATTATTGTGCCTCCTGTGAATGATGGGAAACTGGACCATCTTTCAACTGAAACCATCATACTAATTCTTTGTGTAGTTAAATGGTGCAATTTTCCTCTTGCTTCTTTTATCCAATATATAGTGCTTTTACTGTGCCAATTGCATAGAATTTTCTTGAAAGTTTTTTACCTGTAAAAAAAATTTCTTTGAAGTTTTTTCAATGTGTTCCAGCTAGCTAAGCACTATATCTGGTGGGTTAACAATGTTACCTTGCAAAATTCAAATATATTATTGCTAGTGATCTCAAAATTTTATCATAAATTAATAATAACCGCAAGTCCTGTTTGCTGTTGATTACTCAAAAATTTGTTCGCTGTTCAGTGAAAACTATATCCTGCATTAAACCATGGGCACTTTTTTCTCTGTTTTTTTTCTAAGTGTCGGTCTGGATCTTGTTCTCTTGTTGACCTTCCTTTCTCCTGCTTATTCTCAACCTTGAATCAAAGTACTTCTTAGTAGTGATGCACAAACTTTTTATTATAGTTCTGTTGTCTGGTGATGATTGATGAAGGCAAGAAAGGAAAAAGAAAAAGAAAACATGGAGCAAGAAAAATGATGATTATTTGGTCAATGTCTTCAGATTTGAATGGCTCACTTTTACAATCTCTGTGATTTCTGTGAAACTACTATGCGTATATTACCTTGTGTTTTTTCCCTCTGGGACCAACGCATAAGTTGGGTTACATTTGGGTACTTCAGAGATTGTTATGTTTTCATTTCTCTCTCTTGTGGTTTGTTTTACAGATGCTATCAATGAGAAACAGATTGAATTTGCACCCAATGTGCCTACCGGGAGTACAGCAGCCTGCACAGTTGCCTCGGATGGGAATCAGCTTTGGTGAAGGAAATGGATATCTGAATTCAAGCAGTGGAATGGGAACATTTCCTGGGAATGAAGAAAGCTCGAGGCAATCTGTTTACAATCTTGGCAACCAATGCACCCTCCCCAGTCAGCCATATGTTATATCTTCAGGGACAAACGCCACCACTTTAGAAACCTCATTTGGTTTTGAAGAATCATCCCAGGCACACTGTGAACCGCTAAATCTTTCATATTCCAAGGTAACTCTAGCATGAAGAGCAAACTACATTTTCAGAGTTTTCAGATTAATTCCTTTGTTTTTTTGTTTTAATGTTAATCATTTTGCAATCTGAAGGAAATTGATGATGATGGAACACTAAAGCTAGAATCAGATACCAGTGAGATTGAAAAGATCTCTGCATCAAACATGTCTTGACCATGAACTGTCCTCAAAGAGGTACGATGTAAGAAATTGCTGCATCCATCTCAAACAACTCCAATTGAATTAATTATGGGAATATACTGTAGGTATCATGGTTTTTGTATCCATGGGCTATAACTATTTCTGCACTATATTATATTTTCTTTGGTTTTGTCATATTTGTCTCATTGTAATTCCTGTATACGCCTACAATGGATACGTGTAATAGAATAGAGGTGAATAAAAAAGACATATTGGCTTGAGGTTTGTACATTACAGATATATATATATATATATATATTCTGAACTACTTAATTTTTGTTATCTTTGTTTCTTTTTCTCTTTCTTTTCTCATCTCAAATTTCTCTGTGCTAGGAAGAGTCGATTTCGAGTGGTGCTTACTAGATCCTTTTAAGACAATATATGGTTTTCCCAATCATAAGGTGTTCTATGCTTTACATCTCAAACTATAAAAATTGATATTGTTAAGAATGTAATACAAATGGTTAAATTTACCTATTCACATCAATTAACGTTTTTGGGACAGTCCTGATTTTACTAGTATCAAAGCAGAGGTTTTGAATTTAAATCCTGATTCTACACTCTATCTCATCTAATTAAATATTCTATATGTTGGATTTATTTATTGAATGAGAGTCTAGTCCACATTTGAAGAGAATATTATGAATATCATATAAATAATTAAATATATAATTTAATATATTCATTTCTATCAGTTTAAAAAGGTTGTAATCAACTCAAGGTTGAGCAAGTAGTGCTTGTTCAAGCTCGGCATGATTTTATTGAAGCCAAATTCGAGTTCAACTTGAACTCAAATTGGGTACTCGGTTCAACTTGTTTATTGGGTATTATTTTTTTATTTTAAAAACAAAGTTTTAAAACATCAAATGCCCCTTTTTTTAAGTATATTTTAAAGCCAAGCCTCCCCTGTCCATTTCCAAACCGAAAAACCAAAATTAATTATAGAGGTCATTGTAGTAAGCAGCAAAAAGAAAGTCACTGGGAAGTTTGAATAGTGAGTTGAGTTGAGATGAAATGAGATTAAAGTTGAAAGTTGAATAAAATATTATTATAATATAATTTTTTAATATTATTTTTGTTTTGAGATTTGAAAAAAGTTGAATTATTTATTATATTTTATTTGAAAATTTGAAAAATTGTAATGATTCGATAAGATGAGATAAATTGAGAGTTTGTTTTTAATCCAAATAAGGCCAAACTAAGGGGTTTATATAATTTACATTACATCATATATATGTACTGCATACACACTTAACTAACTAAAATTTTCATAATTATTTATCTTAAATATTTTCTCATAATTATGAAAGAGATAGACAATATTTAAATTTCATATTATTTATCCATGGATAATGTAGGATTTATATCCTCTATTTAGTTCTTAAAAAAAAAATAAAAAAAACTTTAGCTTGAGAAATTGTAGGTATCCTTATATATCCTGCTCTCTTTGGATGTTAAGCTGAATAGAGATGAGTTGAGTTTTTTATGAATCATAGTGAGTTGAGATGGTAGAGTGAGTTTTATGGAATCCACCTAAGATGAGTATATATGTATTTGAATGTTAAGTTAAGTTTATATGTATTTATGAAAAAATGAAGAAGGTTATGAATCTCGTGTGTAAATAGGTGTTGAGTTGAAAAATATTATAAATCTTACGTATAAAGATATTTTGAGTTTAGTGATTTAAGATTTAGATGTTTAGACGTTAGAATCAGTTTAAAATTAGATTGAATTGGATTAATACGAGTTAATCTAAATTCCAAACGGGCCTTAAAAGCTGAAAAGTGGGAATCCTAAGTTGATGATGGTACTCAATTTTGTAAGATGAGAGCAATCAATAAGTTTAGCATTATGACAATGATAACGTGCTTCAATTTATTGTTGTTGGTGTTTGTCAGTGTCATGTGTCGCTGCTGTTAAGGCTCAACACAACATGCCGCAAAATAATCGGGAAGGACAATTTGTCGGACTATTTAATTTTGTATCGGATCGGATGTTTGTTATAAAATGTTTCAATTCTAAGTTAGTTACAATAGTAAAATCTGTTTGTCTAATAAATGCTTTAATCACAAAAAAAAAAAAAAAAATTATACAAGTAAATTTATAAATTAACGTGACTTGATATGATAAATTAGATTATAAATTTATTTTTATTATAAAATAAATGATCTGACATATCATATAAAATTATGTTAATTTATAAATTTATTTTTATAATTATAGTAGTTCTCATTTCGTGTGTTCAAGTTGGTCTCGGCCCAATCTTCTTTTTCGCACTCTCCACAAGTAGGATCACAACTATGAACACGATTTTTAACTAGTTTATTTCAATCATCTCGTTATAATCTAATCCTTCAAAGTATTTGCTCATTTTCTTCATCAATTAAAAATATATTATAAATTTGAAAGATTTAAATTTTCAAGGACTTAAGAATAAATTGGATATTCAAAATGAGCAAGTTATTTTATAATTATGAAAGGTTTAAATTTTATATATATTCTGTAATTGCATTGTAAAAATAAATCAAAATAGAGAATCGAATAATCGAATTAATTCTCTAATCATGCCAAAATTTATAAATTCCAAAAGGAATAATGCTAGTTAGCCTCATTTTTTTTTGTCTTCACAAAGTTAGCACTAAGGTATTTGAGTTTTTTTTTTTTTTTTAATGGTTAAAAATGTTACCACTAGTGCATTTGTGTATTTTTATTCTTTAACATTTAAAAAAATAAAAATAAAAAAACACACAAAAAACTAATTTGAACTAGTGATAACTTTGATAGGAGCAAAATGATGAAAAATTATACTATGCCACTTGAGTTTAACCCTTCAAATTGACCGCTCATATAATTTGTATTTTTTTAGTTTTTTTCTAAATAGTTAGAAAATAACTATTAGTGAATTAATATATATTTTTTAAATATTTAAAAATGTTTAAAAAATATTTTAAATTTTATTTTAAAAATACAAATATACTAGAAGCACATTGATACATAGCTGGCATAGTAGCACTACCCACTACCCATGAAAAATTGGTGAGATGATTCGATGGCTAGGAGTCATGGGGCCGGTAGCATCTGTTATCAAACGTAATTGTCGTATTTATGATTTCATCAACTCATTTGGTGCTTTTCATTTGCTACCAAACCTAACCTCAATCAATGATGTTCCTCAAACGTTGACAAATATGCTAACAATTATGACAAGCTCGAAAATTAATATGTAACATTCTATGTATAATCAAAACTTTCCTTTTCTTTCTTTTCTTATCTCTTCGGCTGATTGAGACAAATCTATCACATTTCCCATGTGGCTCGTGAACCCCATGATTCTTAGCTAGGTCATGTGTATCAATGATCTCTTTCATGAATTGCTTTACGAGAATTTGTTACTTCTTTTTGGATAGTTAAAACTTTATTAAGTTACAAATCAATTACATTAAGGGCAGGTAACAAGCCGATCGAACGTCAAATAGATTGTTAGAAAAAATTCACCCGTCACAGATTAACGGGTGAATTTTTTCAATCAATCAGAAGAGTATTGTTTAAAATCTTTGTATAGTTGATAAATATTGATTGATTTGAGATGCAATAGTTAGCAACAAATCATTGGTCTCTAAGCCAGACATCATAGAATACACTTTTGCTTTTGCCGGTAGGAAAATTAGTCCGCAGCTTGGAAAATCTTTCCATGTGATATTCCATTTTCTTTGCACGAGGGGGAAAAAACAGAATATAATTAGATTGAATTAATTTGGGTAAAAATCTTGAGCTCTAGCTCTACACATTTAGATGAGACAAAACCATAAGAAAATGGTTGTATGGTCCTTTTACTTTTTTTTTTTCTATTTTTTAGCATAATTTATGTTATATTTTTGTTTTTATTTATTTATTTTACTTTTATGTCTTTAATATAATTTTTAATTTTTTTTAGTTATTTTTATTTATAAATTTAAGTTTTCATTGTTATTTATTTTTACAAATTTAGTGGACCAGATCTCAAATACACCTAGAAATTCATAAATTAATAGTTTTCGACCATTTAAAATTTTCTGTTCAATAATTCAAATTATCGGTACAATATAAAATCAACCAAATCAGCCAATGCAAGAAAAATCACAAAACGGCAAGTTTGGATTGTGGAGATCAACCCACGTGGTATATTCGCATGCATATATGGTTTTTGTGTCTTCTCATTTTTGTTTCTCTCTCATCACTATTGCTTCTTCCTCTCCATCTCTTTCTCAAAGTTTCATCACAATGGGTTTATTGTTGGCCTCCCATCTAGGTTTTCTTTTAGTCTGATCTAGAAAATGAGATGAGATAAGAAATCTGTGAATTACAATATTATAATTTATAAATAATAATGAAATAATTTATGAATAGTAGTGAAATAATTTAAATTAAAATATTTTATTAGGTTTTGGGCTTTATAAGAAGTATATTAACTAAGACCCCGTTTGGATGTTGAGATGATCTAAGCACATTTCATTTCATCTCATCTTATCTCAACATCCAAAGACTACTTAAACACACTTTTCAATTTCAAAATTTCAACTTTCTCATCTAGTCATTACCTAATTATTACAAATTTTTCAAACTTCCAACAAAACACAAAAAATAAATTCAATTTTTTTTAATCCCAAAATAAAAATTATATTCTAACAATATTTTAATATGATAATATTTTTATTTAACTTTTTCTCTCTCATTTCTCAAAATCTTATAGAACATCTTAATTTAAATTATTTCACTATTATTAACAGATTTTACATCTCATCTCATCTTAATATCCAAACGAGGATTAAAGAATAATAGAACAGTAGAGAATGGGAACTTCAACAAATACCCTAAATAAGTTAATACAAAGTAAGAAATAAAAAATGGAAATTAACTAATAAAAGTAGGTCTCATATTTCTTGGTATGGAGCAGCAAGAAAGTATCATCATCTCTCTCAGATGATTTTAACATAATCTTGTGTTGGATTTCTGTGAAGTGTGCTCTATAAAATCTCGGTTGCGAAAAATATTGAAGGACACTAAACTTAGGTTATCAATAAGAGGAGCATGAAAATCAGGATCAATGCGGTGCGGTCCTTTCCTTTTTCAGAGGGTAAGGTGATTGTCTTTTCCTTAAGGGCAAGGCAGTGGTGAGGTTTTGTCTATAAATTTCACAACTTCAGTAATCAAACTAGCTAGTCGAACATGGCAGATGAACTGAAAAGATTATGGGAAGGTTTTTACACTTACAGAGGAAGAACAGAAAACAGTTATCTTCACTGAGGAAGAAACGAGAAGATTAGATATAAGAGGTCAATATTACTTGATTATGCTTATTCTGATGGAAAAATCTATAAACAAGGAAGCCTTTAAAGCCACTATGACAAAATTATGGAATCCAGAGGGATGGCTACCTTTAAAGAGGTAGGGCAAATTAATTTCTAGTTGAATTACATAAAGTAGTGGACATAGAAAGAGTTCTACATGGAAGACCCTGGTCTTTTGACTAAAATCTGATTTGTAACCAACTCTTTAAAAGTAACACTCCTTTACAAGAGATGAAGTTTAACCATGAAATCTTCTAGATTCAACTTCATGGGTTGTCTTTGGCAGCTATGACATATGAAGGGGGGAGAGAATTGGCTCAACAGTGGGGGAGGTAATAACTATCGATGTGGATGAAGATGGTCTTGGCTGGGGTAAATATCTTAGGGTTAGAGTAATTCTAGATATTACCAAACCTCTTGTTAGAGGTAAGATGGTCAGAGTGGAAGGAAAGCTAAGGTGGGTAGAGTTCAAATATGAAAGGCTATCTTTGTTTTGCTTTCATTGTGGGCTATAAAGCATTCTAATAGGAATTGTGATATAGAGAATGCTAGAAGAAACACAACTGGTTTTGGCATCTCTCAATATGGTCAATGGTTGAGGGCATCACCTATAAGTACAAATGACCAAGGGGATAAAAGATATAGGGCTTGTGTGAGAGTCCAAGACCAATCAATTCAAAAACTAAGGATGGCATAACATAATAAGGTAGATGATCTTTTACTTGTAAAGGAACCTGTGATAAACATTAAGGCCCCGTTTGGATTCGAAAAGTGTCTCATCTCACCATTACAATTTTTTCAAATTTTCACACAAAATATAATAAACAATTCAACTTTTTCAAATTTGAAAATAATAATAATATTAAAAAATATTTTTCTAACAATATTTTTCTCAACTTTCATCTAAAATCATCTCATCTTATCTCTGAATCCAAACCAGTCCTAATTTATCATTGCCAGACAACTCAAACAAGGGGAAATGTGTATTACAGTTGGAACCTCAAAATAACTATGTTGAAATTGAGATAAAGCAGTCAGTTGATTTAGAACAGACAAGAACGTGTCAATAATCAAAGGGGGTCATGACAAGGGCACAAAGCAGTTCAATAACAAATTCTCCTGGCACCTCTATTAATCTATCAAATTCAGTTACCAAACTTGTGAATTCGATTGTGGAAATGGCAAAAGGTAAGGAAACTAGGAAAAAACAGATTGGTTGGAAAAAGAGAGCAAGACAAGCTGATATGAACAGAATAATTGATATGCAGATTGAAACAACTGGTGGAAGTGAAACAAGCAGTAGGAAAAGAGAGAACACAGACATTGAAAGCAGTGTTTAGCAAACTCATTTCAAGAAACCAAGGGATATGCTCAATCCTGTGAGGAGCCTATACTCAGGAGAAAAAGGTGGAGACTGCTAAGCAGCCCCACCAACATCAATGAAATGTATAAGTAGGAACTGTTAAGGGCTTAGGAACACTCGCACAGTTCAAGAGCTTCATTGTGTAGTGAAGGAAAAGTGCCCAAACATCCTTTTTCTTATTGAAACAAAAGCAAGAGAGAAAGGATGGAAATAATTAGAAACAAACTTGGGTTTGATAGGAGTTTTTTTATTGACAGTAGAGGATTTAGTGGAAGAATTGCTCTTATGTGGAATTCTCTTATTTTTGTAAAGTTCGAATCCTATGCAAACTTTCATATATCTATAAAAGTTATAGAGCCTCAAAATGGGAAGGAATGGTATCTCATTGGATTTTATGGAAATCCTTGTACAGTACTTAAGGAACAGAGTTGGCAGTTGCTATGAAGGTTGAAACCAGGTGACAATAAACCATGGATATGCATGGGTGATTTTAATGAAATTTTTCAACAACATGAGAAAGTGGGGGGGGAGGAAGGTCCAATAACTAGATGGCTTCCAAGACACTAAACTAAGTGATTTAGGATACAATGGTCTTAAATACAATTGGGCAAACAATAGAAAAGGCTTGGAGTTTACAAAAGAAAGGCTAGATCGATTTGTGGCAAATCTCCAATTCATCAATTTGTATCAAGACATTCAGATATATGCAACTGTTGCATGTACTTCTGATCACAATCCTATTATCATAACTTTGAATACACAAGCTCAGTATGACAGAAGAAACATAGGAGTGTTTAGATATGAGTTTAATTGGGGGCAACAGAAGGAATGTCAGGACCTAATTGACAATGCTTGGCATGAAAATAATAGAAATGTTAGTACTATAACAGTAGTATCCAATAAGCTAAGCAGTTGCAAGAACAAGTTATTGAACTGGTACAAAATCCAAACAAAGCAGTCAAAAGGAGAAATTGAGAACAAGAAAACAAGACTACAACATCTTCAACAAAGAAACACATGATATGACTTGCAAGAAATTCAAAAACTGAACAAAGAGGTGTCAATGATACTAAAGGAAGAGAACTTAAAGTGGAAACAAAGAGTAAAACAAATTTCGCTTCAAAAGGGGGATATAAATACTAGGTTTTTTTCAAATATGTGCATCTCAAATAAAAAAAGCTTATCAGATTAGCAGCATTAAGGATGAAGAGGGTCAATGTTACAACACCCCTCAAGACAAAAACCAAGTGTTTCAATGCTTTTTCACTAATCTATTTTCAACCTCGAATCCCACTGGACGAAGAGAGTGTCTAGAACCTATGCACTCACTGGTAACAGAAGACATGAATAACTGGTTGCTTCAAGATTTCACTTTCACATAGGTGCAAGAGGCAGTGTTTAGCAAGAATCCAATGAGCTCTCCAGGCCCAGATGGATTCTCTACAGGGTTCTATCAGCAACATTGGCATACAGTAGGTAATGAAATATGTGAAACTATAACAAAGGTTTTGAATACTAATTGTTGGAACAAAACTATAAATGAAACCTATACAGCTCTCATTCCAAAGATCAGAAGTCCAACTCAAGTAACTGAATATCGACCAATCAACTTGTGCAATGTAATATAAAGTCATTTCCAAAGTACTAGCCAATAGGTTTAAAAAAATTCTGCCTGATCTGATATCCACTACTCAAAGTGCACTTGTGCCAAGTAGAGTAATAACTGACAACCTCATTGTTGCATTTGAGGTCCTACATTCTATGAAGTACAAAGTGAGAGGGAAAGCTGGGTATACGGCACTTGAGTTGGACATGAGCAAATCATGTGATAGACTGGAATGGTGTTTTATTGCAGCTGTTATGGAAAGAATGGGATTTGCCAAGAGATTGATAGATCTGATCCTAAATTGTATCAGAACAATATCTTATTATATCTTACTAAATGAGAATCCACAACCATCTTTTATACCTTCGAGGGGTATGAGACAGGGTCATCCATTATCAACTTATCTTTTTATTTTGTGCTCAGAAGCATTCTCTCAACTCCTCAACAAGGCAAGAAGACAAAGAGTTATTTCTGGTTTTCCTATGCATAGAGGACAGCTTACTATAAATCATCTATTTTTTACAGATGATAGTATTCTCTTCTGTCAAGCTTCCTCAATACATTGAAGAAGGATGATGCACTTGATATCTATGTATGAAACTGCCTCTGGTCAGAGATTGAACAAAGGAAAATCTTCTATATTTTTCAATAACAAACACAAGCCTCTACAAGAGATAGTATCCTTAGTGTTGCAGGAATCATATCAACTTCTACCTATAAGAACTATCTCGGGTTACCAGCCTTAGTTGGGAGAACAAGAATCAATGATTTTAATAATATCCTGGATAAAGTAAAAGGCCAAATGCAAAACTAGAAAACGAAATTCTTATCCAAGGCAGGTAAAGAAATCCTACTCAAATCAGTTATTTAAGCCATTCCAACTTACTTTATGGAGGTATTTAGGCTTCCTAAAGGTTTATTGAAGGGCTTGAATAAATTGATGAAAGGCTATTGGTGAGGACAGATTAATCAGGAGAAAAGATTGAGTTGGATTAACTGGACTCAAAAAATCAAAGAATGAAGGGGGATTGGGGTTTAGAGACATTGAAAATTTTAATACTCTATTAGCAAAGCAGTGTTGGAGGATGATTCAATTTTCATATTTATTACCTTCACAAGTATTGCAGCACAAGTATTTTCCTGAAACTGATTTTCTCAGTGCAAAATTGGGTACCAGTCCATCATATATTTGTATAAGTTTCTTATATGCTAGATCATTGCTTAAAGAAGGGCTAATATGGAGGGTTGCATATGGGAAAACTATAAAGATATGGTCAAACAAATGGCTGCCAACACCTACTACTTTCACTCCTCAAAGTGGACATAATTCCTTCAGAATAGACATGAGAGTAGAGGAATTGATTGACCAGGAAACTAAGCAATGGAAGACTAATCTTATTAGAGAAATCTTCTCTCAGGAAGAGGCAAAATTAAGTTGTCAAATTCCTCTTAGCAGAAGCAACAGACAGGACAAGTTGATTTGGAGAGGAACAACCAATGGTCTTTTCACAGTTAAAAGTGCTTATTTTATTCAGGGTGATATTCAAGAAAGGCACAAAGGCCAGTGCTCCCACAAATCACAGAAACATGAAGACTAGACAAGGACCTGGAAACTCAACATTCCACCAGCTTCAAAAAAATTTATATGGAGAGCATGTCTTGACATCCTACCAACAAAAGTCAATCTATTGCAAAGATTCTAACTAATCAAACCCATCCATTATGCCTAGTAGAGCCAGAAACTACTGAACATATTTTATGGGATTGCATATCAACTTCTGATATTCTCGGGCAAGGCTCAAGGATAAGCCAAAAAAGTAAAGTATCATGCAAGAACATGGAAGAACTAGCTTTAATCCTTTGGAACCTGTGGTGGAGGAAGAATGAATATGTTTTTTAAAACATATTAATTGACCCCAAGTCAGTGATGTGCAAGGTTAATAATATGAAATAAGAAATAGCAGATTCAGAAGTCAAGACCATGGCCCAAAATGAGTACAATATTCGAAGGAGTGTCACATGAAACTGCCCACCACCAGGTTTTTGTAAAATTAATTGGGATGTGGCTATTGATAAAAAGCATCGTATATTAGGAATTGGCATAGCAGTCAGAGATGAGGAAGGTCAATTCTTGGCTACAATGAGAAAGAAGGAAAGTTATAGTCATGATCCATCTACAGTAGAGGCAAAAGGTACACTTATGGCAGCAAAATTTGGTATTCAACTGGGTATGAAACGGATAGTGCTTGAAGGGGAGTCAAAAAGAGTTGTCATGACCATTCAGAAACAGATAGAAGATGAGAGCTATTTTGGGATGATCATAAAAGATATCAAACATAAATTACAATGTTTTGATGTTTGTTTTACTAATCACGTCTATAGAGAAGGAAATGTTGTTGCACATACACTAGGTAAACATGCTTTGCATGTTACAGACTGTATAGTGGATTTGGAGGAAACTCCCCACTATCTTCAATGTGTATTTTGAATCAGTTGATGAATGTGATGAGACTTTCTTCAAAAATAAATAAATAAATAAGAGGAGCATGAAGCTAAAAAAGATGTAAAAGGCTTCACTGGGAAGGTTGCGTGTGTACGCCCCACATATGCTTGTGATCAAAATGTGACTTGAGCTAGCTGTGATTTTTGTCTAGTGCAAATCTAAGCTCTAATGTTTTTTAGAAAAATACAAAAATTTGAAAAAAAAAAAAAAGGCAAAATCACAAACTATTAAAAAGAGTACACAAGCTGTCTTGCTTGTAAAGAAATATTAAGTTAAAAAAGATTATGGGTCTCTCTTTCTCTTGCTATCACGAGATGTTTCTTCTTCGATATATTTATATCCCAACTTCTTTGCTTTGGTGTCTAATTCAACTGGTTTTGTTCTTTGATTGGTTGTAATAAATCAACACATGTTTGTTAAGGAATAAACCAAATTAATAAGACCACATTAAAGAAGGTCGGGATGGATGTTTTCCTCAAGTTGATCCTCTCATGCACCAAAGAAAAGGTTCCATTTACACTCCAAAATTTATTAACTTTTCCTTCTCCAGTATCTTAATTATTATGTATTTTATTATTATTTTCTCATCATTTCATAATGTGGTATCAAATGATTGATAAAAGAATAAAAAGTCTTTTCTCGATCAATATTTTAAATAAAATAATGAGAAAATAATGATGAATCGGACTACGGGTATCATTATTCTTGATTATATTTCATGATGTGTATTTTTGTGTGGTTCCCAAACATTTCATGTAAAGAACAAGGCATAGAAAGAGACAATAGCAGAAGATAGTCAAACACTCTTCCAACGCACATATAAAAAGGAAACTGAAGCTCCAATAAGCCAAATTTATAACACTATTCTCACATAATATATGCTTCCATCATCACCAGAAAAATTCATTAAAAAAAACCATTCCCATTAATGGTGAGAAGAATGGACAAAACCTACCGAAGAATATGACACAATTGTCAAACCAAATCTAGACGGCACCGGTGGGTACGTATGGTGTGGATGATCCACTACCAAGACATTTGCGGGGCATTGTTGGACTGGATAGAGTGGGGTTGCCGGCAATTAGAGGGGGCGCAAGTCTATTGTAGTCGTTGGTTGGTTCTGCATCTGAGTTTTTCATTTTTCGCTCTTGAGCTTTCACTTTATCCTGCATGTAGTCCAGTGTAGTTATTGAATTTGTTTTTATGGTTAAAAAAAAAAAAAAACTAGACGACACCGTACATTTAAACATATAATAATAATAATTTTTTTAAAAAAATTTTGAAAGTTTTCAATAAAAAGAAATAGATATATATAACAAATTTATAATATTTATTACTATTGCATTAGTTTTTTTTTTTATAGGAGAAATCTACAAAACATTACTTACCAATTTTTTAATTTTCTAATAAAAATAAAAGGTAAGCCAACCTAGCTTGTTATATATGTTCCTCTCTCAATTAATTTTTGAGACGGATGATCCGACATTAATAATATAATTAAAATTACAGATTATTTTATTTTTAAGTT
The DNA here is from genome assembly GCA_029856935.1 of Cyclocarya paliurus. Taxonomy (NCBI): domain Eukaryota; kingdom Viridiplantae; phylum Streptophyta; class Magnoliopsida; order Fagales; family Juglandaceae; genus Cyclocarya; species Cyclocarya paliurus. The sequence continues at coordinate 10,597,016 of CM056947.1, forward strand.
AGTGTACTATTTACTTCATTTAAACAGTAAAATATCTCATTATTTAGATAAATAATTTAATAAATTTTAAAAAATATTATTTTATTAATAAATTATAAATAAAATATAGTAAAGTTTTAAAGGCTATCATTATTCTTTATTAAATATTCTTTACTCACCGCATAAAAATAAAGCTTTTAGAATTTTTCTAAAACTACCCATAGATTCGCATTTAACGTCAATGTCCCAAGTCCCGAAAATATTATATATATTATATAGCAGTGGGAGTTTCTGTATTCTAAAAGTCCCATCATGCCAGCTTCTATATGGGAGTGTGCAGTTCATTTTCCAATTTGACTCATTTACTCACTTTGTCCCCCTTGTTTCTGCTTCTGCTTGATTTCTATAGTTGTCTTTCATAAATTAACGACCGATTTGACAGCAAGTTAAGAGGAGGGAGAAGAACCAGAGGAACTATGACTGGCTATCTGTTCTTCAACGATCAACTATCAAAGCGTACGTCGATTTTCGGTCTCCGTTTGTGGGTTGTGCTTGGTATATGCGTTGGAGCAGCCATTGTTCTTATACTTTTCCTTATATCTCTCTGGTTCACGTCCAGACGCAAGAGTTCTTCTCCTTCTCCTGCTTCCAAGTCAGTTAAAAAGGCCTCTCAGAATCCCACCATCCCAAACATCTCTAAAGAAATCCAAGAAATTCGAGTCGACCCTTTCCGGAAACCAGCTCACCCCCACCCGGACCCCAACACTAATGCCTACCACCACGCTTCTAACCCCGACCCATTGCCGGAATCGGAGCCGTTATGCAGAGCTCAACCCCTGCTTATTCAGCAAGAGGAAGAGAGCCTGGTGGGTGGCCGGAACAGAATTCACATAGAAATCGGGAAAGACCACCGGATTTCATACCCGGAGCGGGGTGGAGGCTCTTCTCATTGCAGTGGAGAGGCCCGGTCCGGCGACCAGGCGATGATTGTGGCCCCGGAGGTCTCGCATTTGGGCTGGGGGCACTGGTACACGCTCAGAGAGCTTGAAGTCTCCACCTATGGGTTTGCTGACGAGAATGTGATTGGTGAGGGTGGGTATGGGATTGTGTACCGGGGTGTGTTGGAGGATAAGAACATGGTTGCTGTCAAGAATTTGCTCAATAACAGGTAATAAGCCGTTACCGTTGCATGTCTCTATAACATTCTCAAAATCTTAATTTTTTTGACTTGTTATGTTATTAGTTATGGACCCAGTTGGGAATTTGATGCATTGGGGGGGATTTGCTTTTTACTATATTAGTATGTTGTTACAATTGTGTGAAAGGATGGAGCCTATGTTGACCGAGTGTTGCATGGACTTTGTATTGGGGACTTATGACAGAGAAAGCCTAATTGGGGCAGTTGTTTTGCTTTAGGGGACAAGCTGAGAAGGAGTTCAAGGTTGAAGTTGAAGCAATTGGACGTGTTCGGCATAAGAATTTAGTGAGGTTGCTCGGTTATTGTGCTGAAGGAGCTCATAGGTATTTTAATCTTCATTGGTTACAGTTTGTCCTTCTGATCTTTAATATTTATGCATAACCCTACAAGTTATATGTTTTCGGACTTTATAAAGTAAAGGAATGGAAAAAATGATTTAACTAAGGTGGTATGGGCTTCCATTCCCTTCGTTCCATTAAAAAGCATGGGAATGGTGGGACTTACCATTCCCTTTCCATTCCGTTCACTGCAATCCCTTCGATCCACAGGAGATGTTGATGTTATTGGATTTATCGCCTTCTCATCGTTTTAACTTAAAATATAACTTTTTTTTTTTCAATTTATCCTTAGAAGAAGGGAACAGAAAATATTGTTGTCTTACATGGGTGTGATGTACTTGAATTGTTATAGGATGCTTGTCTATGAGTATGTTGACAATGGAAACCTAGAACAATGGATTCATGGGGATGTTGGGCCTTGCAGCCCTCTTACTTGGGAGGTTCGAATGAATATAATACTTGGAACTGCAAAAGGGTATGTGTTGAGTTGAACAATTTTATTGAATTAAGCTTCTGTTTGTTGGATTGTCTCTCATCTATCATAACCAAACTTAATTATAAACATAGGTTGACGTACCTGCACGAGGGTCTGGAACCCAAGGTAGTTCACCGTGATATAAAGTCGAGCAATATTTTGCTTGATAAGCTGTGGAATCCAAAGGTGTCTGACTTTGGCCTAGCAAAGCTCTTGGGCTCAGAAATGAGTTATGTGACAACTCGTGTGATGGGAACATTTGGGTCAGTTGAATCTCTGTTAGTTTAAAAATGTCATAGTCACATATTGTTCTGACCTTCAGGGTATTAGTTGAGCAAATTAGAATGATATTTTTGCGGGTTCTGTTGTGTAGATATGTGGCTCCAGAATATGCCAGTACTGGCATGTTGAATGAAAGAAGTGATGTATATAGTTTTGGTATTCTTCTTATGGAGATAATCTCGGGAAGAAACCCAGTAGATTATAGCCGCCCTGCTGGAGAGGTATGTATTCATTGATCAAAGTTACTTCACACTGTAGAATGAGCAGCTCAAGATAAGCCTTTTTGTTCTGATATCAACTAGCAAATCAAACTTTCAGGTCAACCTAGTTGAGTGGATTAAAACTATGGTTACAAATCGAAATACTGAGGGAGTTTTGGATCCTAGATTACCAGAGAAACCTTCGTCAAGGGCACTGAAGCGAGCTCTGTTGGTAGCTTTGCGCTGTGTGGATCCAAATGCTCAAAAGAGGCCAAAGATGGGGCATGTGATACATATGCTTGAGGCTGACGAGTTCCCCTTCCGCGACGTGAGTTTGCATTTGCTTCTCCCTAATTTATCTTGCTGATTGAATCTTCATCTCCATTCCTTATCTTGCTGATGCAACACAATCAAAAATGGTAAAATTAGTTCTTCCGACTTTTTAAATTTGGGCTTTGCACAGAGAGATCAAGTGCACATGTCCATATCAGGTTAAAAGTGAGAAAAAAATTACAAATTTTTAATCCCATTTTTTCCTCATGTGAAAAGTGCGTCGGTTTATGTTTTACAATGTGTTATGCAACGTTTCCTGTCTGGAATTAACTTCTGGTTGCAATTATTTTTAGGACCATAGAGCTGGACGGGTTCAGCATGATGGTATTATGAGGGACACGTTGATGGAGAAGCAAGTAAATGAATCTGGTGACAGTAGTGGATATGAAAGTGGTGCTCAAATCAATAGATCTTTGTGGAGAAAGCGAGGACCTGAAGAGCAATAGCTTCTCCCTAATAATGTATAATAAGGTGAAATGACACACCTTTTCTTTTTCTTTGCCTCTTTATTTCCTTCCAGAACTGGATTGTGCAGTATCATTTACTTTGACAGCGTGTCATTCGTCTACTATGAATTGAGTTTGTAGATTCCATATCATATTGTGCCATGCACTTTATACCTATTGAGTTAATTAGTGTCTGAAACACAATTTGTCCTGATGTCATCCAAATTTTGAAGGGGAAATGCTTTTTATTTGATAGGATTTTCCTTTGTCAATCAATTTTGCTGATCTATTGACATCTTGCTAAGAGACTAGGACTTTGTCAAAGTGAAGTGGAAATATTTTTAATCAAGTTTTGCGTTCTATGGAAATACAAAATCAACTCATCTCATATGCCTTGAAAACCTGAAGGAATTCTATTTGTTTAGTCCAAACACCCTCATGAATATTATGAAATTAGGGTTCTTTTGCAGAAGCTATGCCATTATAACTCATATTATCATTAAAAGATTTTTTCAATGAGCAAGTAGGAAGGAAGTGAAACCCCAATCATCTTTTGTTTTTCATATATATAAATATATATATATAATATTTATATTTATATATATTACATATGTAAGCATGTACATTTTTTAAGTATCTTGCCAACATGACTTTATCACATTTAAATAACTATAACATTGGTATCCAGTCAATGGCCAATTACGGAAAGGTCAGGTAAATTATAACCGGTTACTTCATGATCCATAAAGCAACATGGTTATCATATGCATAAGGATCAAATTCCATTGATTAAGGGTGGCTAATAAAAAATATTTTTTTCATGCAAAGTTAGGAAAATCATGGGTTTTAAAATTCTCAGGCATCACTACTGCATTCTACAGTAGTTCTGAAGGGTGTGGGGATGAAACTTTGACAGGTGAATTGTTGTGCTACGTGTGGCAATTACGATAAAAAGTACGTAAAAGAAGAGAAAGCAAGTAAAACACACATTTAACGTAATTCAGCAGTATGCTTACATCCGCAGGAGCGAGGGTTGGATTTTCACTAACTGTCAAAGTAGGGTTACATCATATGTATTTATACTAATCCTCGCTGTCCGGCATCAGCCTGCTTTCTCTGTATATGTGTTCCACTTAGTATGAGCCACATACTACAATATGAATCTTTGGTACAACTCTTTTCTCTTTTCTGCTTTGCTGTTTCGATTCGAATAGAATTGTTGTAGCAAGGACCTTATCTCTTTCTGCTTTTTGCTTTTGACCTTTGGTTCCCTATTAATAAATCCACACTCAGCATTCTGGAATCGAAGTTTTGGTGGTTCTGAAATTAGAAGACCGTCTAACGTTTATTAGCTTTTCAGTGATAAATACTCAAAAGCTTTTTTATGTGAAAGATAAGACGAGGTAATATAATTAAGATTAGCCTCTGAAAGTTAAGGTCACTTAAGAGGGCACTTTTTAGCTTTTGAACTGTTCTTTAAAGTTGCCCCCCACATCCCTAAATCATTGGCATCTAAATATGTCAAAAGCTTGAGCCAGCCAGAGATAAGAGCACAGCACACACAATTTTGGGGGCACTAATTGATGAGATGTAAGACCACCGGCATGTGAGAGCAGTTTTTTTGTCTTTGCTCTTCTAGATGCTGAAAGTCTGCATCTCCAAGCTGGAATGCCCAGAATGGGACGTACGTTGTTGAGTGTCAACAGTAATTTCACCTTATCGAACCGCACAGCTAGCGCATAGATAGATGTATGGTAGGGGAATGAGAATTTGTTATAACCAGCTCGCATTCAAAAATGGGCTCGGAATGCTCAGAATAGTAGGGAAAAGTTGCAAGTTCCTCTGCTAAAAATAGACGAGTTTGGTCGATAATAATAGGATGAGTATGTATATATACTATTAAGGTTCCCTTCTCATCTTGCAGTTTATGTTCCGAACCATGCCTAGCCACATCCATGATTCCATGGCTTCTCATGCTATACCCTTGCATGTGTGCTTTCTCTTTTTCTTCGTCTCCCACCTCAGCTCCACCTTGGGAGCATCTGAAAACTATATCATTCAAATGGACGTATCAGCCATGCCTAAAGCCTTCACTGCCCACCACAACTGGTATATGTCCACTCTTGCCTCAGCACTCGAAACTTCTAAAATTAGCACCACTGGTACAACCACAACCACAACCAAACCTTCTTCTATTATCTATAGCTATACTCATGCTCTAAATGGTTTCTCTGCAAGTCTTTCTCCATCTGAGCTTGAGGCCCTGAAAAGCTCCTCAGGTTATGTTTCTGCAATTCGGGACTTGCCCGTTAAACCTGACACGACTTACTCGACCAAGTTTCTTGGTCTTAACCCCAACTCGGGTTTATGGCCATTGTCATACTATGGTGATGATGTCATAATTGGGGTGGTGGATTCAGGAATCTGGCCAGAAAGCAAAAGCTTCAATGATAACGGCATGTCCAAAATCCCATTAAGGTGGAAAGGAGAATGTGCGGGTGGCCGCCAATTCAACTCTTCTTTGTGTAACAAGAAGCTCATTGGAGCTCGGTTCTTTAGTAAAGGTCTAATTGCTAATGATGCTGATGCGAAAGCAACTATATCTTATTCCGCGCGAGATAGACTAGGACACGGCACCCACACGTCAAGCACAGCTGCCGGAAATTATGTTGATAATGCGTCGTACTTTGGCTATGCCCCAGGAACCGCTAGAGGCGTCGCTCCGCGAGCACGGGTTGCCTCGTACAAGGCAATTTGGGAGGAGGGTGCTTACACATCAGATATTATTGCAGCTATTGATCAAGCAATTATTGATGGTGTGGATGTCTTATCATTATCATTAGGCCTGGATGGTGTTCCTTTGTATGAGGACCCAGTTGCCATAGCCACATTTGCAGCCATAGAGAAAGGTATTTTCGTCTCTACATCAGCAGGAAATGCAGGGCCAGTCCTTTGGACCGTACATAATGGTGCGCCATGGGTTCTAACTGTTGCTGCTAGTAACATGGACCGTGACTTTGGCGGAGTTGTTAATCTTGGAAATGGAGTTTCGGTGAACGGTAGGACTCTCTATCCGTTGAATTCATCGTTCAACCAAACCCCAATGGTTTTCATGGGTGCTTGTGACCGCTTGAATGAATTGAAGAAAATTGGGAACAAGATTGTTGTATGCGAAGAAACTAGGAACGCATCTTTGCATGGGCAAACTGATAATGTTCAGCAAGCCAAAGTGGCCGCCGGTGTCTTTATAACGAACAAGGCTGACTTGGGATTTTACCTCCAAAGCCCAATGCCGACAATGTTTTTGAACTCAACGAACGGAGAAATTATAAAAAACTACATCAGAATCGACTCCCATCCAAAAGCAAGCTTGAAGTGTCATAATACATCTTTTGGTTCGAAACAAGCACCAGTGGCTTCTACCTTCAGTTCTAGAGGACCATCTGCAAGCTACCCACATGTCTTGAAGCCTGACCTAATGGCTCCAGGTGATTTCATCTTAGCTGCATGGTCTCCGACAGCCCCAGCGACCACGGTGGGGGAGCAGAAACTATATAGTAACTTTACTGTCCTGTCTGGAACATCCATGTCTTGCCCACACGCAACAGGAGTGGCAGCTCTTTTGAAAAAGGTGCACCCTGAATGGAGCCCCGCCGCCATCAGGTCAGCCATGATGACTACAGCTGACAACATCGACAACATGCACAGCCCCATCAAAGACATTGGCCGATCTAACGCGGTGGCTACTCCTTTGGCCATGGGTGCTGGGCAGATAAACCCCAACAAGGCGATGAACCCTGGGCTTATTTACGATGCAAAATTACAAGATTATGTGAATCTTCTCTGTGCACTAAAGTACACCAAACAACAAATCCAAACCATCACCAAGTCGGGTTCGAACAACTGTTCCTCCCCGTCCTTAGACCTCAACTACCCTTCTTTTATTGCATTCTTCAACGCAAATGACTCGAATCCTTATGCGATAACAGCACGAGAATTTCAGAGAACATTGACCAACGTTGGGGAAGAGCACTCCACCTACATTGCAAGATTGACACCCCTCAAAGGGATTCGGGCCATCGTTACGCCAAACACATTGGTTTTCACGAAGAAGAATGAGAATCAAAGTTTCAAGCTGAGATTAGAAGGCCCACGAACACTGAAACAAAAAGAAGTTTTCGGCTCTCTCAGTTGGGTTCACACTGCGGGTAAATACGTTGTTAGGAGCCCCATAGTAGCCTCAAGGCTTACTCTGTAGCATAGCAAACTAATTGCCAGCGTGAACTGCTGCAATATCATTTCCATTGCCAACTAAATGATATTTTTATGGGGAATTCTACATTTTACACACTCTTAACATTGCCCATCAAACAGAAGACACGAAACTACTTGTTCCCTAATTGAGTTTCAATAAGACACCTGAGTTTTGTTCTTATGGTTATTTTTTGTAAATTCTCAGGTGTTATTTGTTTTGTTTTCACAGTATTCCTTTGTCACAAGTGATAAAAATTAAAAAATGATCACTCATGGACATGTGACCTCGTCAATTTAAAAAAAAAAAAAAAAAGAGATTCAATAAGAGAGATTCTTTGTCCAAGTAGGTAAGATCATGGGTAATCATCTACAAAAGGAAAGGCTTGTATCCTATGGATTTGTAACTAGGTTATCTATATATTGTACCTCTGTTTAAGCATGTTATCATTATTAATTATAAAATTAACTGGAAGAGTCATTATTTAACAAAAACAGCGTTGAATTCAACAATTGGTATTTTAGGATTACATCAAAAACAGGGCGAGGAATCTTCTATTTTTTAGGATTGCATCAAAAGTATGTCGAGCACTCTTCTAAAATTGTACCAATTTTTACGATAGAAAATGTCAGTTAGCCCCCTCAAGTATACCGTTCAATGTTACTATTAATGTGTTTTATTTTATTTTTAAAATTTTTATTAAAGTTATTACTAATGAATTTGTGTGTATTTTTTTAAATGATTAAAAATATTTTTTTAAAAAAAGGAAGAATGAAAATATATTTTCTACGAAGGAAAAAATAGAACCGACTGCAGGTAAGGGACTCCCATTCACCTCCCCCCTTCACTCTCTCTCTCTCTCTCTCTCTCTCTCCCTCTCCTTAAGCCGATTGCGTATTTTCGTCCCTCTCTTTCTCTCTCTCGGGTGTTTTTCTATAGAACTTGAAAAACTACATATTGTGTTGTAACATCTAACACAGCGATGAAGAATAATATTGGGAATTATTTGAACTACAAAACGAGGACTATAGGAATTCTTGGTACATTTTTCAGCAGAAATTACAAAAATACAAGGTTTTGGTTAGAGGTAAGTACCAGAGAAAAAAGCAGGGGAATGGGTATACAGGAAACGACCTCATTAAACATGGCAAGAAGTTCAACACAATATGGAAATAAAAAATACCCATAGTTCTAGAGGTGTGCCACAGTAGAAAGTAAACAAGAATCCTATAAAAAAAATATTTGGCCAAAGATCGAAATTAGAATCACTTTCAAAAGTTGAAATGAAATTTTTCTAAGAAGGCAAAAATGAATTTAAATAGATAATTTGGGAAAAAAATAATTGATATTACCCAAGTCTAAGGAATATTAAACTTTTCTTGCCTCTCAAGATAGTTTGGCGCATTTAACATAGAATTTGGATCCGTATACCCTAAATCAGTTTAGGTTTGTATTATTCTCATCAGGTTTGAGAGAATTCATCTTCAAATTCTAAATTTTTTTACCTCGATTTTTTAGATATCCAATTAAACTCATATTTTTTTTCTTTTTTGTAGTCTCGTCCCAATGTTCATAGCAAAATTGAAATTGATTTGACAAGCTCAAAATAAAATAACATTGAACATCTTATACTCCAAAATCAAATTTCATTCTCACATTTCAAATCCAAAAGTAATATTTTGCATATGAGAAATTGAAAGAAAAATTCTCAACTCCAAGAAAATCAACATAATTAATTGCCTCAAAAGTTATTTCATCTTCAAATTTCAAAATTTTCATCATCAATTTTGTTTTTAAAATTTTTTATGTTTCAATAAAATAGTTATCTCATCTACTAAGTTATTTTTGTCTAGATAGCCATCATAAACTAGTATAGAATTCCACTCAATGGAAGAATATACATCTTTAAAGTATTTTTGCTAAGAATAGTAAATTCACTCAACCTCATGCATCAAATCAACGAAACCCTCGGCCTACAGAGTACTAGAAAATTCTAGTAAATCAACTTTGAAGCCCATGTCTTCATGTTTTTTTTTCTAAACACAATGCTTTTGAAATAGAGCATGATTGTGGTACGGGGTCTCGAAATTGAAGGTAGAATCATGGTCTGATTCATATGATCATCCAAGTTATACGCCTCTAGACTCTAGATTAATTCCATTATTTGCCTCTACAAATCTGTGTCCTTTTCGTTACGAAACCTACCTACGCTGATTACAACAACCTCTAGCACCAGCTATGAAAACTGTTGATAAGTCAATTAAAGAAAACACTAAACCTCTGGTACCAACTAATGCCGGGTAGAATAAGAATTATTCTAAAGGCTAGTTAAACAACAAAAAGTAGGGATTAAGTCTCAGAAAATATGCAGAACACTAAAAACTATTTATTAATGATAAAAGAAATTATTTTATGAAGCCCACAAGCCAGGCTTGATAGCTTCAAAATTCAAAATTATTAAAACTTTGACAAAAATGAAAAATCTAAATTATTGCATTAATTTTAAATATGTAAGTAAATAAGAATCTTACAAAAACTTTGGCCAAATTGAAATCAAAACCACTTCCAAAACTTGAAATGAAATATTTTCTAAGTATGCAAAAATGAACCTAAATAGATGATTTGGAGAAAAAAAAAATGATATTGCCCAAATTCAAGGAAAATTAAGCTTTTGTTACCATATTTATGTAGATTCACCTTCTCAAAGTAGTTCGGCACATTCAATATTCTAGAATTGAGACCCGAATACCTCCAACATATAGTTTGGTTTTGCATCATGTTGTTTGATGTAAGTGAAAATTGAGGCAGGTAGAAAAGACAAACAAATTAAGTATTGCGTTTAACTTTGACTGATACGAAGTCAATAAAATTAGAATAAAAGTGAAATAAGAATACAATATATAAGTTACTACGTCGCCATCCTAACACTATGTTGATTTGTCACATGAATATAATAGGAAAAAAAATATGATGATAACGTAGCATATACTAGTTTTCTATAAGAGTTATGTCATATAAGACGATTATATGATATTCTTTGTTGGGGTATATATGGAGACTGGTTTTAGAGCTGAAAAATGTATTTGCTGAAAGTTGGCTCGACTATTGGCTCGAGCCAAAATTCGCTCGAGCGGATGGAAGTCAAAGAAGGTCGCTTGAGTCCCGCTCGACACTCTGCTCGAGCAAGAAGCAAACTCTAGTGTTCGCTCGAATCCTACTTGACACCCTGCTCGAGCCAATATTCATTGGTCGTTCGCTCAAGGCACACTCGACACGCAGTTTTTGCCAAATTAAGTTTCCAGTACCACTCACTATAAATATATCATATTATACTTTTGTTGTACGGCCTCAAGCATACTGTGAGAGAGGGACAATTGTCTAGTGAATGCATATTGTATGAGAGAGCAAAAAGCCCTAGAGAGTGTTAGTTGAGATTGACTAATTTTAATCTCCTCTGAATAATAAGATTTCTGCAGCTCTGTGGACGTAGGCAATTTGCCGAACCACGTATATTGTGCTTTGTGTTCTTAATTGTGTTGCTTTTACTTTATTTTTCATCGTTGGTGTGTGTGATTTGCATAACATATCACAATAACTGATATCAAGAGCCAATCTTAGATCTGAAGGAGAATGATGGCTAGAGATAAAGTGAACGCACCCGTAATCGAGAAGTTCGACGGCACTGATTTTGGGTACTGGAAGATGTAGATTGAGGATTATCTTTATGGGATGAGACTCTACCTTCCACTATTGGGAAAGAAGCCGGAGAACATGGCTGATACTGAGTAGACCATATTGGATCGACAGGTTCTAGGGCTTGTTCGGCTGACCTTGTCCAGAACAGTGGCACACAATGTCAGTAAGGAGAGAACCATGGTGGATCTCATGGCGACTCTATCAGGTATGTATGAAAAGTTTTCTGCGAACAATAAGGTGCATTTAATGAAAAAATTGTTCAATCTAAAGATGTCGAAAGGTATGTCTGTAGCCTAACACTTGAATGAATTCAATACGATCACAAATCAATTGTCTTCTGTAGAGATTGAGTTTGATTATGAAATTAGAGTATTGATTCTGTTGGCATCGTTGCAAAATAGTTGGGAGGCATGAGGATGGCTGTGAGTAGTTTAGCCGGCAAGGTAAAACTGAACTACGATGACATACGTGACATGGTGTTTGTTGAAGAGGTATGTAGGAGAGACTCAGATAAGTTATCGAATTCAGAATTTGCCCTGATTGTTGACAATAAGGGCAAAGGACATGATAGATCAAGCTCCAAGACCAGGGGGAAGAGCAAGATGAGATCTAGACAGCAGATCACATACTGGAGTTGTGGCAAGTCAAGCTATATCAAGAGAAACTGCAGGAATCAAGAAAGTTCTAATGATGATACTGTGAATGTAATGGTAGATGAAATTCATTACGCCTTACTCCTTGCAGTACACAGTCCAATTGATGATTGGGTTTTGGATTCAGGGTCTTCATTCCATAGCACCTCACATCGAGATATCATGCAGAATTATGTTGTTGGTGATTTTAGGAAGATGTATGCGGCTGATGTGGAGGCATTGGATGTAGTGGGAGTGGGTGATGTGCACATCACACTTCCAAACAGGAGTGTGTGGACTTTACAGCAAGTCAGACATATTCTAAATTTGAAGAAAAACTTGATCTCTATGGAACAGCTTGTTGACAGCAGTTTTGTAGTAGCGTTCTCTGAAGGAGTTTAGATCACTAAGGGTGTGCTGATCTTAGCGTATGGTAAGAGATCTAACTCTTTGTATTTAACATGAGGGTCCAATAATGTGCAGGAAAATACAAGAGTGCAAAAAGGTATGCTTGATTACGCGAAACATGTGAAGAAGCCAGAGGGAGTCAGCTTTGTCATTCTTCATAAAAGTCTGGGAAAGTTGGCTAAAATTGCCAAGATCAGTTCGAGACCAGATACTCCTAGTGCAATGGGAGTTGTGACTCATCCTATGGATGTGCTAACTAAGGGCGATGTACGTGGAAGACTGAAATCAGGCTTGACTTCAGTGCATCTTCTGACTTGAAGATGGAAGCTGTGAGCTGCAGAAATGATAGGGCTTGGCTGGAAATAGTGGCTGGCATGTGGAGACCCAGTCTCCAAGTGAGAGATTGTTGGGGTATATGTGGAGACTAGTTTTGGAACTGAAAAATGAGTTTGCTGAAAGTTAGCTCGACTGTTGGCTCGAGCCAAAGTTTGCTCGACACCGCTCGACAGACCACTCGAGCGGATGGAAGTTAAAGAAGGTCCCTCGAGTCTCGCTCGACACTCTGCTCGAGTGAGAAGCAAACCCTAATGTTCGCTTGAGTCCCGTTCGACACCCTGCTCGAGCCAATGTTCATTTGGTCATTCTCTAGAGGCACGCTCGACACGCCGCTCGAGCGAAGTATGCAGTTTTTGCTAGATTAGGTTTCAACGCCACTCACTATAAATATATCATATTATACTTTTGTTATACGGCCTCAAGCATATTGTGAGAGAGGACAATTGTCTAGTGAGTGCATATTATGTAAGAGAACAAAAAGCCCTAGAGAGTGTGAGTTGAGATTGAGTGATTGTAATCTCTTTTGAATAATAAGATTTCTGCAGCTCTATGGACGTAGGCAATTTGCCGAACTACGTATATTGTGCGTCGTCTTCTTGATTGTGTTGCTTTTACTTTATTTGTCATCATTGGTGTGTGTGTTTTGCATAACATTTCACAACAATTCTTATCTCAATATGTTGATGTGGCATAACATATCAACCCTCAGGTTAATTAAATTCAAGAATGGATAGAAAATGTTAATTTACAAGCCTCGAAAGATCAAAATCAAGTAAGGATTGATTCAATGAATCAGGCAATGCAACAATTTGAATCAGGAGTTCATAAAAATTTTGAATCAATTATTTCAATGGTGATAAAAAAAAAGTATTAAAAACCATATATAATAAAATTTAATTATTTAATCTTAGGTATAAAAGAGTATACAATATAAATTTATTGACTAGTTTCAAAAAAAATATAATATGAATCTAAATAGTTTCAATAAACATTTAATTTATGTATTTAACCTCAATTGTCGATATTTTTTTGCCTCATATACGAAGAAGATAAGGATCATTAAGTTATAAGCACATGAAAAATGTAATATTTTATGCACAACCATAAATTTAATACAAAATACTAATTCATCTCCTTATCTTTTTATTCAACTAAATAAAATAAAGAATTACATGTTTTATCTTTCAAATTTTTTGCAATTGTTTTTAATACAATAATGGAAAAGTTTAGTTCCTTCATATTTTTGTGCAAGAATTTTTTTTTTTTTTTAAAAGAACTTTTAGATAACTGAAAAACAAAAACAGAGGTCTAAAATCAGCTATAATCAGACTAAATCGATTGATTGAAGTAGTTCAGTAAACGATTAAAAAAATGCATTAAAACCAATTCGATTTCTTATCATTTCAATTTGAATGAGTTGAATCAACCTAAGTTCAACCATTTGTTTCTAACCTTCGTTAAACATATTTTCCTTGTGAGACTAGGGTCCATTTGACAACACAATTGTTCTCAAATATTCTCATATATATCCTTTCCAAATATCACACAAACACATAACACTTTTTAATTTCAAATCATCAACTTTTTCATCTAATTATTACTTAATCATTAATACTTTTCCAAACTTCTAAAAAAAAATCAATACGATTTTTTCAAATTTTAAAACAAAAATAATATTAAAAAATTTTAATTCAACTTTTTTAATTTTATAATACTTTTACTCAATTTTTTCTCTCTTTTCTCAAAACCCAATAAAACATTTTAATTCAAGGGTTCTACTAGTATATCGCCCAACTCTTATTGCTGGGCATGATCGCTAGTTCATTCTTCTTTTTTCTTAAAAGACATTTTAAACATATTTTAAACATTTAAAAAAATGCACACAAATTAACTAATAGTAATTTTTTTTGACATATAAAAACAATATACTAGTGATAACTTTGAGCGGTATACTTGAAGGGGCTAACTAGTATTTGTCTTAATTCAAATAATTTCATTATTGTGAGGGGAGTAATCCCCAGAGTTGGGCCCAAAACCAAGGATAAGGCCTGGGCTAGGCTGGGTCGGCCCAGGAAGCCAAAGAAGAGAAGCAACCAGGCAGAGTACACTGACAAGAGGATGAAAGGCAGGGCAGTTTGAAAACCTTACTAGTCGACAGTCAGGGACAACTCTAGCCCTAAATCTCGGCTCCCATACTAGTCAGAGAGGTGGACGTGCCTGACTGAAACTAGGCCGCATTAATGAGATAAAGGAGACCACGCCAGGAAGGGGAGTCATGCTGCATTTAATGCATCCCGGGGCTCAGCATGCCACGACGTGCCTCTTGGTGTCAAAGACAGCCACAACCAAATTCGACTTGTCTGCAACGTGGCAGGTAAGTGACAGGAACACTCGACCCGTACGGAACGACACACCCACTGTCCCCACCATGAGGGCCAACCTAGCCATGTATAAATACCCCCTTCCAAGGCGAGGGAAGGGGTTCAAACTCTTGATTGATTATTTCTCTCTTCCTCTCATATACTGAAACTAACTTAAGCATCGGAGGTACCGCAGCCCCCGAGCCCCCTTCTTCATTTTAATAGGAAATAGGTCCGAGCCCAACAGTGTGGAGTTACCCAGGCTGCAAAACATGATATCAATAGTGGCGCCGTCTGTGGTAACATTAACACGACATCAATAGTAATTGACTCAACGGCTTACACATGCTATCGAACCACCACCTGAGAAGACTCCAACAGTTTCTACACTGCCTTATTAAGCCCAATATACTTGTGGAGCAGTTGATTTTGCTCCTCACCGATCGCGACTTTCTCCAACACCAGCACCTTGCCCCGCGTTCTTAAATCCTTTCAGCTCCTACTGGACAGACTCCAGCCTCACGATCTCATCCGTAGCATGCCTGTTCTCAATAAGGAGGCAATCGAACCCCTTGCAGAGATCGGCAAGCTCCTCCTTGGCATATTGTAGCTCCCACTCGATCTCTTGATCCTTAGACTCGATCTCCCTACGGTGACCACACATCATCTGATTAAAGGTCTCATTGTCTTCCGCCAAAGAGTCGCGCTCCATGGACAGATCATGGAGGTCCCCGTTGACTTTCTTCATCTCCAGATGCATGAGGCAGTTCAACGCTCACTATGCTCTGAGCTCCTCCACGAAAGCCTCCATGTCGCCAACAATCATCTCCATGAGCTGGTCAGTGGCATGAGATACGAGAAGTAAAGTTATAAGGAAGAAACAACTAAAAAAGTAACATAAGTGGCATTAGAAAAAAAGGGCCTTCTCAATCGAGCCTCATTCGCTACTGAGTCAGCTCGGGCCTTCTCAAAGCCTGGTTCCATCGCCTACGCCCCAACTCCCCCGAAACTAGAAGTGGGTACTACACCCTCCAGGGTCAAAGCCACCTGAGGGAGCTTTGCCCACGAGTCTACCCTCGTCTCTTCGGCAGGTGCCACGCCCTAGGCAAAAGTGCATCACCTCGAGGAACCTTTGGACTGCTCGACGCATCGCTTGACCCCAGGCTTGAGTCCTTCTCAACCGTGGAGGATGTCAAGGAAGAACTATCGTCCACAGTAATGATGTCAACCTTGGGAGTCCGTAGGGCCTTGAGATGGATCACCCAGAACCAAGTGTGAGTCAGCATTAGGCTTGGGAGAGAGCCCGATTAGGAGTGAAGGATAGATACCTGCTTAGAGCATCCATATAAGATTCCCCATAAAATTTCCTATAATTTAACTAAAAAGTACATTCCCTAAATTTTTTTTCTAAATTTTACTCATCTTTCAAAAACCTTCTATATCTCATTCCTCACCCATATCTCTATTCTATTAAATAATATTTCTCTATTCTCTCTTTATTGTTTTTTCTTTCACTTCCATTTACAATCTTAACTACTAACTCTTTTGTCTTATTATCTTCTTTTCAAATATCACATTTTACTAAATATTTATATGATTTTGACTACCGAATACAGTATTATTTTTCAAACCAAAATCCGCATTATAAAAATAATAACTTTTTTTTAATATGTGCATTTTCTAACGGTAACATTTTAAACTCCTACCTCCAATGGTAACATTTTGAACTCCTCCCTCCAACGGTAATATTTTTTTTCTTTTCTCCAAAAGTAACTTCTTTTATTTTCTCTCAAACGGTACTAACTTTTTTTGCCCTATATGTAATAGTAACTTTTTCCCATTGAATTTCCTATAAAATTATGAAAATAAAGAAATAAATGGAGCTCAGAATGGTGAAAATATTGATAGCATGCGTAAGTAAGGAGCTATTTACATCGAATAGTTACAAAACCCCAACCGAACATCCATTGCCTTTTGTGGAAAGTACCACAAACTGCAAAATAGCAATTCGGGTGAGGATTAACCCGCTATATCAATGGGGCCCTATTAACACTTGTGAATTAACCCGCACTATAACACCATCATCACAGCCTAATAACACCCCTCCCCCCGAGATATACGAAACACTACAAAAAAACCAATAACACAGAACAAATTACCCACGAAAAGAGCAATGAAACATAATTGATTAAAGGAACCGAAAATTACATTTTTTGGATACCATGAAATTTACATAATTGCTTTAAAGAAGCCATGATGGATCGATGTATAAGGAAAATATTTTGGAATAAGAACATTTGGTTTAGAAAGCTAATCTAGGGCTATTCACAAAGAAAACCCGATGCCTAGTTATATATAGGCATTGTAAACAAAAGTGATGTGATGATTTCATTAATTCTACAAAGCAACAAGTCCAACCTCCCTCATCATAATATTCTAATTATCTTTTTTGGTAAATAATTATTCAGAAAGCAATCTGCAAACGAAATGCAAGTGCAAAGTACGTGTTTTTTAAACAAAAAGGGATTATTAATCTTTATAATATTGAAGCCAAGTGTCGCATGTCTTGTTGGCATCCTCAATTAATGCATGTCCTATATATTTAATTGCAACTGGCTTTAATTTGTTTAGGTTTGAGCCTTCTTAATAATTAGTGTTTTTCCTATGTTTTAAATATATATAGTCATATCGTGCACATGTTAATATCATGAATTAGTTGAGAATTATTCACTAATGCATGAAAAAATCGAGTACTTCCAAGCTAATTGTTTAGGATATGATCTTATTTTGGGGAGAAATTTATACTAGTTGTGAACTTGCATATATATATATATATATATATATATAGTCTCCTAGTGTAGAAAGCTAATCTCCCTTGCAATTCGTAGTACTACTTTTTTTTTCGTTGTCATATATTAATTACTGATGCATGATGCTTGGTTCCCAAACTGTTCTGTGCTACCTAGCTATATTAGTATATAGTGTTTTCCGATATATATATCTACCGAATCATGATCATCATTGAATGAAAAATCATACTCCACTTGAAGCCCATGATCATCATGAGTACAATATCTAAATAAACATACCTATCAAAAAGATATATATCTAAAGAAACATAACCTTCTATAGATTTTATGGAATCAAACTCCATTTGCCCCCACATGCAACCGTAAACGTCCTCCAACTGAAGGCTCTATATGACCAAATACGATCACTAGGAATTTTAGTAATTAGGAATATTACCATTTAGGAGTAATTCAATAAATACCACTAGAGTCTCGCAGCAACCAAAAAGCGATGAGAAAAATGAGAGCAAAATTGGAAATATTAAATTCGACCACAACACAAAACAAATTTCACAACCACATAAGTCCGAAAGTCAAATCTCATAGAAACTGAAAGAAAAAACATATATACAGAGTAATTTAAAAAAAAAAAATCTACGAAACATCATCACTTTCTTGGCAACCAAACACTCAACACATCCAACCAAAATACAGACAAATCAATGGCAATGCAAGGTCAAAATGAGAACTGGTTTCCTCAAACAAAGCCCAAAATGAGAATCACTAAACAAGAGTGACAAAAAAAAAATTGAACCAATCTGAAAGTATCTCAACATTCTCGATAGCCAAACAGTGAAGAGATCGTCAATGCAAAGCAACCAATTGTAGGGATAGATCACATACTTACCTTGATCATGGCCTTGGGAGGAAGAAAAAGGGGAATAGAGAAATAGAGAATGAGAGAGGTATGAAGTGAGAATTTTTTTTTGAAAATAAGAGAGAGGGGCTGCGAAATTTGGTGTTGCGAAATCAGAGCATCAAAATTTTGAAGAAACCGAAATCAAAACTTACAAAATTTGCCAATAGAGAGGGGCTGCAATCGTTGGTGTTTCGAGGGAGGGGTCAATGCCGAGCTGAGAAGAAGATGTGGGACGGAAGGCTCTGGAATGCAATGAGGAGCTACAGTCGTCCCCCATATAAGGGGAATGACTATAGATCCCGTAAAGTTAAACCACAAAATGGAAAATCCAATAAGGAGGGATTTTTCTCCAAAACCCTAAATTTATTCCCAAATTATAGGGATAGTTCCCATATGGAGAATCCAATGAGGATGCTCTTAGGAGGGCTCGGGGAAGTAGGAATCGAAAACACTGGAGGAAGATGAGGGGTTGGCTCCCTAACTAGGGATTCACCAAAAGCAGCCTCTGCCTAGGCGTACGTCTCTCCAAAGGAAAGGAGAGCTTCCACCAGACAGGCAGACCTGCAGGGAGCGCAATTGGCAAAAGTGTTGGCAAAGAGAGATGCGATGGCGATGTTGTCCTCCAAGTCATCTTCCGCAGAGCCCGTCGGTAAGGTCCTAAGTGGCGCATGCGGAGGTGGTAGGGGATTCATTGTGGGGGCAGCTTGATGAGAAGAGCTCCTCTGATCCTTACATGGAGCACCCAAAAAAGGTGAATGCGACGAACTCCCAAAGGGCTGCTGCGCTCTGCCCTATTTAGTGTAGCGAGGAGCGCCATCGTAGGCACTGAAAAGGATACCGCATGCAGACGACAGGATGAACCAACAAGGACATCACGAGCTCGGCTTGGCAGCATGGTGCGTGGAGACTTGATGGGTCGGGAATGAGGATCTTTGGCTCCTGAAGTGGACCCTACAAAGTTATCGTCGGTTCGGAGCTGCTTGCCCCGACTGCCTATCGGTGGGGAGGTGGCTCACCTAGGAAAAGGAGGAGGAACCATCAAGAATTCGTGACCGAGCACATGTGAGATGTCGAGGAGCGTCAGGTAGCAGCGGATATTGCTATTCGTCAGTATGGCCTCTGTTTCGAACCCTAAAGGGTGAGCGGCCGCCCAAGACAGGACGGTAGCAACCCTAAGCTCCTCCCTCTCTGAATGCTTAATGGAAAGGGATTTTGAAGTCAAAACGTTGGACCAAACGACTCAAACAAGAAACTCTCGGCTAGCCACCTCCTCTTCAGGGAACTCCCAGCCCGGGCCAAAGATGAAGAAGAAGCGCCGCTACCACTCCTTGATCGAGGAGTAATGCTTCTCCAAGGTGATGAATAGTTTTTCTAAGGATCGAACCTGGAAGCTGCACACACTTCCTTCGAGGCAAAGGATGTGGTAAATTGGCAAGAAATTATAAGCCGTCAGATCTGGATATTCCTCCAAGTTGTCCCTAAGAACGATCTGAAAGGCAATGCAATTGGCCACAATTAGACTCCAGCATTAGGGCTGAATTGCACTAGGGCCAACCCCAAGAAGTCCAGAATATCTCTCACGGGGCAGTAAAACAGTAGCCGCAATCCGTTGTTGAACATCAATGGGTAAAGGGTGACGCGAATCACCAGTTCGTCGACTTCTACCGCTACAAAACGGGGACCAGGAACCTCCAGAATTGTCTGTGGAGGAATGTGGAACAATCTCCGATAGGCGCGAAGGTCATTGGGTCATGATGGACACCTAGCGTTTTCCAGCGAAGGAGTTAAGACGAGCTTCGATGTCACCACGATCGGCCATGGTAGAGGTAGTGAGCAAAAGAAAGCAAAGAAGGAAGGAAGCGGGATGGAAACCAGCCGAGAGAGAAGATGAACTTTAGAAGCAAAAGGGAAGAGACAAAGGAATGGGACAATAGGTTTAAATAGGGGAATGGATTGACGGTTGGCATTCAACAGACAACGAAGTGACCGCTGCTCGAAAACTGAAGGGGGCATGACAGGTCTAGGGAAGCGAATGAAGCAACACCAACAACCACCAGTTGAGCACGTGCTCGGCACTGCCCAATCTCGAGCATTGCACACAGGAGAGAAAATCTTCCGATGTGACAACCTCAATTAAAAGGGCGAGGATGACCTGTCCCCTTTTGCATAGGGGAGCAGAGGCATCGCAGGGTCATTCCGAACCTTTGCATTTTCTGGAAGTCAAATAGGGGAGAATATATGCACATGGGTAGACGCGCTCTGCCTAGTTCAATCATCATGGGTTGTAAGGGCCATGAAAGTCGAGGCGACGCCAGCATTGAATGATGTAGGCAGGTGGTCTTTGGGAGTCCAAACGGCACAAGGCTGCACAGGCAAGGGGGGAGTCATGTTAGGCGCGTAACGAGCATGAGCCAGTGCTAGGCTCGGGACAAAGAAGATGCCTTCAGAATTGAATGGTCAAGAAGTTGGGATGTTTTAAATTCTCACCACACGTGTGATAGAAATTCACGGGATACTATAAGGGGAGTAATTCCTAGAGCCAGGCCCAGGACCAAGGATAAAGCCTGGGCTGGGCTGGGTCAACCTAAGAAGCCCAAAAAAAGAAGCAACCAAACAAAGTACACTGATAAGAGGATGAAAGGCAATGCAGTCTGACACCCTTACTATCAACAGTCAGGGACACCCCTAGCCCTAAATCTTTACGCCTAGACTGGTCAGAGAGGTAGGCGTGTCTGACCGAGACCATGCCGCATTAATGAGACAAAGGAGACCACGCCAGGAAGGGGAGCCACGCCGCATTTAATGCATCTCGGGGTTCGGCATACCACGATGTGCCTCTTGGAGTGTCAGAGACAACCGTAACCAAGTCTAACTAGTCTACAACACGGTAGGTAAGTGGCAGAAACACTCGACCCCCTACGGAATGACACACGCACTGTCCCCACTATAAAAGTCAACCCAGCCAGGTATAAATACCCCCCTCCCACAGCCAGAGAAGGAGTTCAAACTCTTGAATACTTTTACTATCATCTCCTTTGATTGATTATATTTTGCTTCTTCTCTTACATTAAAACTAACTTAAGTATTAGAGATACAACGAACCCTAAGCCCCCTTCTTCATCTCAATAAGAACTAAGTTCAAATCTAATAATATAGAGTTGACCAGATTACAAAACAAAATATTAACAATTACTATTTATAAATATGATAAGATATTCTAAATATCCAAACATAATCTTAAAAACAAACTTGTTATTGACCTTTAGCAAGAGAGAGAAGTTAAGAATATAAACGCGGTTGGTTCCAATAAGAAAGAGGCGGTGATTTTCTTATTTTCTATGCATTTGTTGGACTATAATAGTATTGAGCTCTTTACAAAGGCGCAAGCGACAACAACATTCAAAACCTTTGGCTGCCAGTCTGTACATGAGTGTACATTTCTGCTATAAAATAATGTAACAAAACAACTGCAAACATGGAAAACGACAGACACAGAAACATATAATTTTGGTATTCCACACGTCGCAGATTAACCAAATTACAATTACAATACTTTCTTGCTTACACTCTACAAGCCAAAAAGCAACCCTCCGCGAAAGTCAGCAGCTCAAACACTTTCCAACCCCTGGGGGCAGGAGCAATTCCTATCGGTTCTTTCTCAAATCTGAAGGAAACCCATAAGTGGGAGTGATCTGAGAATACCAGAGAATGCATGCGAAGACGGATTCAGAGGTGACGAGCCTCGCAGCTTCGTCCCCTACCAGATCTCCTCGCCGGCCAGTCTACTATGTGCAGAGCCCATCGCGGGACTCCCACGACGGGGAGAAGACAACCACGTCTTTTCACTCTACTCCGATCCTTAGCCCTGTCGGATCTCCGCCTCATTCCCACTCGTCCGTCGGCCGGCACTCGCGGGAGTCCTCCACCAGTAGGTTCTCCGGCTCTCTGAAACCTGGATCTCGCAAGATCTTGCCCAAGGATGGGTCCCGTGACGGCCACAGGAAGGGTCAGAAGCCCTGGAAGGAGTGCGATGTGATTGAGGAAGAGGGTCTTCTTGAAGACGAAGATCGTCGAAGGGGAATCCCTCGTCGCTGCTATGTTCTGGCTTTTGTTCTTGGTTTCCTCGCTCTCTTCTCTATATTTTCCTTGATTCTATGGGGTGCCAGTAAGCCTATGAAACCCGAGATCGTTGTGAAGGTATAGCATTTGACCAAAACATTGTAGTTTCTCCGTTTTTCTATGCAAATCTTGTGAAATGGGTTTTGATTTCCGTATCGATATTCTTCTACTCGCAGAGTATGACATTTGAGCAATTCAAGATTCAAGCTGGTTCGGATTCTACGGGGGTTGCCACCGATATGATCTCCGTCAACTCCACGGTGAAACTCACGTATCGGAACACTGGCACATTCTTCGGAGTTCATGTCACTTCAAGTCCTTTCGATCTATCTTATTCCCAGCTCACAATCGCTTCAGGAACAGTAAGAAAAAAGACCCTTTCTTTCTCACACTCACTGCCCAAGATCTTAAGATATTTGGTCTCAAATTCTTGCACTTACTCTGATCCGGTGAACCGGGTTATTGCAGATTAAGAAGTTTTATCAGTCGAGGAAGAGCCGGAGATCATTCGGTGTGACAGTGAAGGGGGACAAGATTCCATTGTATGGAAGTGGAGCCGATTTGAGCACTTCCACCGGCACATCGTCTTTACCGGTGCCGTTGAAGTTGAACTTCGAGATCCGATCGAAAGCCTACGTTCTTGGGAAATTGGTGAAGCCCAAGTTTTACAAGACGATCGAGTGTTCCGTTACATACAATCCCAAAAAGCTCAACGTCGCAATCTCGCTCAAGAATTCTTGCACGTACGATTGAATCACAGGAGCACGGCGTTGGGCCAAAAAAAAAAAAAAAGAAAAAAAAATTGGAATAGTTATTTATATTTTTAATTAATTGTTGAAATTTTTTCTTGGTTTTTTTGTTTCAATTATTAAAAATAAGTGTGAGAAACAGCTAAGCAGGGGCAGCTTTTGGGTGTGTTTGTGGGAACATTGGGCAGGAAGGAAACGCGGTTTTGAACTTTTTCGCTGCCCAATCTGCCCGAATTGTTGACAACAGGTTGGATTCCATTGTAACTTTTGGAGCTATGACCTTTTGCTTTTTGTGTAATTCTCAATTTATTTATAATTTATTTATTCTTAATGGTGTAATTTCGTACTTGACTCTTAGGAAGGTTTGATGAGAATTTTACTCAAAATTTTAAAGTTTAAAATATTATCTTTTAGTTTTAAGATTTGAAAAAGTTAAATTGGAATTTGAAAAAATTGTATTTTTGAAAAATTGAATTTTTTATTCTATTTTATATAGGAATTTCAAAATTGTAATGATGAGATGAGATGAAATGAAAACAAAATACAAAAAGATCATCTCATCCCAAACATAATCTTAATCTCATGACACCATAACACAATTAAAAATGATATTTCATTTCCTCTCCGAAAATGCAATTATCTTATATCGAGTTTGTTTTTAGAGATGAGTCTATCGTGAGAAAAAAATTTTTTATATAAATTTCATATTTATTTATTTATTTTAAACGAATAAGTGTTTACATATCCTAAAATGATTTGGTATTAGAAAAGATTAATGTTTATTTTTATTTTATATTGAAATTTGAAAAAGTGTGAATTATTTTTAGAATTTTCGTTATTATTTCATATATCTCTCGTACTTCAGATCTTAGTGACAAAATCTCTCAGAAAGCTTACATATTTTCATTTGTAAAAAGCAGTAAAAAACAAAAAAAAATGTTGTTCGTGGTTTTCTTATTCATATAGGTGCTGAATAAATTAAAACCACTTGATCATTTATTATCTAGCAATCAAACTGGGCAAAGCAGTTCGTACGAAACTCCTTTTTTTTAAGGCGCTTCTTAAACAACCCCCAAAAAAAAAAGGAAAAAAAAAAAAAAAGGGTTTTAGATTTGATTTGCATCGAAGGGATTTGTTTTTTGCTTAGTTTTATTTTGCTTTCTTCAAGGGTCAAAAAAACAGATCTACAATTTTTCAGCAATTGCCGAAAGAGACACGTGCTGCACAAGTAGATTCATAAGTCGAAAATCGTTAGGAGAAAGTGGTAGTTTTGCAAAAATTATTGTGCGTGGTTCTCACGCGCTATCCACATCTGTGTGTAGTCCTCAAGCACCACCCATTTCGGCAACTCTTTTTGACGCACCAGATCACCGAACTCGCCACGACCAAACCTTTTAGATTTGATCTTTGTAGTTGAAAAAAGACAAGTTTGTTGCCTTCATGGGCTATCATAGATTTTGAAGTCTACCTGAGTTGATTCAAACTGTAATCTGTGTTTTTTTTTCACATCTATCTTACTGCTTTCCTTTTTAGCTTCTTTATTGTTAATTAAAATAAAATAAAAAATCGTTCATCTCTAAATTTTTGTTTATAGAGGTTGAGTCATCTCTTTCTATGAATGGTGGGGTTGAGTCTCTGTTTAGGCATAAAGTGTTGTCTTTTAGACGTTTGTCTATTAAGAGTATCAGTAATAGTGAACACCAAACCAATCACAAAAGAAAATAGTATACTAGTGGAACTCCAAATACATTATTTTATTTATGATGTCATATTTGATATGAGAATATCCTAAAATGTATCCGATTATGTATGTAAGTTTCTCTGATAAATTAATGATGACAGTTTCTTTTTAAAAAAAACAATCACTTCTGAGAAAATTAATTAGTAAATATGTTCTAAAAACCGAAGACTTTACTGCTGGATTCATGGGTCCAATAGCAACTAGCTGATCATAATTTTGATGGACTCTAAAGATCATTAATTAGGTTCACGGACAATGGTGTGTATACCAACCAATTTGACTTCTAAGATTTATGAAGATTGAAGATAGAATATTACGAAAATCCTTGGGATCATGTTTTTATATTTTCACACATTACATTTGTTTCCTTGTCTTTGGTTTGATCACTTATTATCCAAAATTGGTGCACATTGGCAGCACCCCACAATAAAAATAATGAAAGCTAAGCAATTTATTTGAGTCTAAAATCGAAAGAAACACACCAAGGGTATTGGTTTCGTGGTAAGCGATTTACTACCGCATTATTTGATGGATGGAAGGTTTTGAATTCGAGTATTTATGAATACCGATACTAAAAAAATGAGATTCAAATTCAGTATCTTTGTTCACTGATTTAACACCGGCCTTTTTTCTTTGTAGGGGTTAGGCGAAACTATAGTTCAAGTCCATTTGATAGAATGCTTGCGACAATTTGTCGATTATGATCTTAATGTATATATAGCTATATCCAAATATAATGCGTCAATCTTTACTCTTTACTATTACTTAAAAAAAAAAAAAGGACCTCTAAAAACCAGGGACTCGTGACCTAAGATTATGGTACAAATTAGCAAACAAGGGTTGGCAATTACCAGGCCTGGCTGAAAGAAAAAGTGTCGAACTGGACTCATGCTTTGTCAGTGACAGTCAGTCCATTTTTCTCGCTGGGAACCTAACAATGGAGGCCACCCAAAAGGCAGCAGCCCAACTTGAATATATATCCGTTTCAGGATCTTTATACTTTCAAGCCCAGAGGCATATCCAACTTGAATTTGGGTTGCCTTTTGGGTTCTCTCCATTTGGCGGACTATTTTTAAGGAAACTTTTAGGATTTGAACATTGGCTCTCTGTATTTAGAGTTATTATTTATTTTTATATTATTTTTTGTTAATATTTATTATAACAAACAAAACAAATTTTTCTTCTAATTATCTATACTTTTTCTCATGCTCATATTTATTACAGTTGAAATTTGGCAAAAATGTCACCATTGATTTTAACCAGTTTTTCTTAAAAAAAATTTGACCATTTGTGTAATATGATTTTTTTTTATTTTAAATATTGTTTTTACAAAAGCACTGATTTGAAAATATCACCGTTTAGAGAGATAAATAGTTTAAAAAAATTTCATTACAAATGAAAATTGAAAACACGGGTACAACAAATAATTAAATAATTACAAAAATGTGAAAAAAATAAGTTCAAGAATTCTCTTCTGCTCTTTTTCCGAAAGAAAAAAACTGAATAGTTAAAAATGTACAAAGAAATGAGTAAAAAAGAATAGAGAAATATTATTTTAATAAAATAAAAAAAAAAAGGAAGTAAGATGTAAGAGATTTTGGAAAGATGAGTATATAGATAAAATAGGGAAAGATGATTTTTGAGTAAAATTTAGAGAAAATTTGGTCATCCCAATGTGAATACTCTTAATGAGAAAAATGGATTGAATGATAAATATAGGTTTAGAGTGTGTAAGTTACGGACAAATATTTTGAAAAAAAAGGGATCTACTATGAAAAATGGAGTTTTGCATAGTGGGTTGGTTCCATTTTTTCTTAATGGGTCTCGCATTTTCTCAAGGTGCATGAGACTTGCACCCTACCCATTATTACAAATCCATTTTAATAGAGTAACAATGAGAGAATCGTAATGCCATTATTACAGTGAATTAGACCATACTCAATCAGTGACCGATTGACTCCAGGATTATTGCAATCTTATACCCTTTGAGCATAACCAATATATGATATTCTCTCTTGCCGATGTTTACCATAAGTACTTGACGACATTTGTCAAGGGATGTTTGGGGATCGAATATGTCACACCAGCCAATTATATGTCACATTTTAAGTGATTATTCGTTTAAGTGGTTATTGAATTCATTTAAAATATACTACATTAATTAAATCGGTGTAACTACATTAAAATATATAATATTATTAGAATTTGAGAAGTGTTACATGTATGCATAAAAAGATTTCATAAAAATAAACTCACAAATTGACGTGGTTTCTTATGATATATATGTTAGATCTACATTTATATAATAAATTAAGTACTTTACAATAAGATGTACAATATGATCATGAAGTTAGGTTAGTTTGTAAATTTACTTTTATAAAATTTCTTTGTAGATAATAAAGTATTTTTCTTAAAATTCACCTATAAAGTTTCTCTCCTCTAATCAATATTCTATTTAGTGCGGTAGAAGTCTTGGGAAGCAAGCTTTTGTTTTGGTGTTGTATTGAAGAAAGTGAATAGCATGAGGGGTGTGATATGGGAAATGCTTTTCTTTAGGGGAGGGAGAAGATTGGTGAACTTTTTTCTAATCATGCCCTAGAAAGTGATGACAAAGAGGAAAGTGAATATGCTTCCCCCATGATTACAAACTCTCTTGCAATCCACTATATATTATGATTATAATTATTTTATTATTATTTTTTATTTTGTATTCCCATGCCACCACCTCCACTTTCACCAGCTTCCACTGCAAAATCAGGCCAGCCGATCGATCTAAGTCATGTCATACTCATGCCCTTTGCCTTTTTCTGCTCATGATCTCTTTTTTTTCTTAAAAGGAACCATCTAAAAAACCCTATTCCATAAAAAAATATATAAATAATTTTATCTCCCAATCAATAAAAATTGATCAAGAAAAGGAAGAGTATATAAGTTTACTTCAGTTCAATCATCCAAAACTCCCCTCCATATTCCCTATAAAGCTGTTTTCTCCTTTCCTTTCTCTTTGTGGGGTCTTTGGCCCGCCATGCATCTCAAAGGCTTCCTTCCACTTTGTATCTCTTTTGCCTGCTTTTCTTAGATCATATTGCATGTACATCACGATCATGAGTGAATATATTTGGTACTCCTCCAATAATATATTTTCTTTTGCCATACTCTTTTTTAATCAAATTCAACATGATATTCTTGCGAGTACTTCTATCTGTTAGTTTTTCAGTAGTATTTTTTTCTGCCGTTCTCTTCTCTTTTTCCATTTTCTCTTTCAGTATAGAAATTAGAATTGGTAGCATTTATCTTGCAACTTCTGCTGTTATAAGAAAAATAATATTTGTGACAGATTATTTGTGACGATAACGATTATTTAAGACAAAAATAAATTCATTTTGACAAGAAATAATAATTTTTGTTAAAAGTAACTGATCACAAATAAGCAATTTTCTTACCACAGCTAGCTGCTAACTGAACTCCATATATATATATATATATATATATATATATAACATAATAGACACCAACTAATGGTCCAATTCATTAAAAAAACAATAATTGTCTGATCTCTGCATGCATAAATCTTCACGAACTAATTAATAATAATTCATCCTGCACTCATACTATATTATATATATATATATAGTACCTTTGAATGCCCCAATTAAACTTCAATCAGCTCCCAGAGACGGTTTGTCTCATTCGCTTGTATGTATCGTGTGTTGATCGATAGATCTTTTTTGCTTTTTATTTTAAGTATATATAGTAGTACGTACGTATCCTGCATTCGATCTTCTGGGTGGGACGTGATCAGAATATATATATAGCTTCATGATCGATCGATCCTTCATGTGTAAATAAAGCCAACAGCACATGAGAAGCATGAGTCGTATACCCATAGGCGTACTTGGTTCCACTTTTGGCAAACAGTGGTACTGGTGGCCCTAGAATTAGAAAACCCACCACCTTAACTTTCACGTCCTAATTGACCCTTAGTCCTCCAATTCTGATCACTTTCCTAGAAGAGTACTGATCATATGTATTAATCACACTGATCTTGAATGACTAATTTATTCTCTCTTCAATCTTCATAAAGCTAGCTAGAAGCATGCAGGTAACAGTTGTGTGTGTATATATATATATATATATATGTATATATTGGCCCGGTAGTGGGGTATCTATTAGTTAATTATATATATAGTTCTTCTACTTGCATGTCGGTGTAGAAAACATTAATTGATATTATTAGGTAGATACTTTAGCCATAAAGTGATTATATAAAAATAAGCTTACAACCTGATGTATCTTGATATGGTACGTCAGATTATAAAATTATTTTAATTATAAAGTAGATTTAACGGATTCCATGAAACCACATTAGTTTGTGAGTTTACTTTGTGTAATCTCTTTGTATCTGTACCAATTCTCTTGATATTATGCCCCTCATACGATCGATGGAGCTGATTTGTTGGAGAGTTTAAAATTTAAAATTAATTTTTTTTTCTCAATACGATGATATATATATATATATATATATATATATATATATATATATATATATATATATATGTTCACTGCACCGACTTGTAAATAGAAGAATGCTAATCATTTTTCCCTTCACGATCTCGATCGATCGATATATCTATCATGATGAACTGAGTGTTTGATGAGGGATTAACACCTAAAAGGTTAGTCTTGAGTTAAAAACAAAAGCATGGTAATATGTAGTTAATCCTATTGGTGTAAAATCGTCTTACAATATGATTGGAAAACAAGAGAAATAATAATGGTTGTTCCCCTATAATTGGGGAATCCTTAAAATTACAGTACCCTCTCCCCCTAAAAAAATATCATACTATTAGGGAATGATATCCTAATTAGCACCTCTGTTAAGGGGCGCGTGAGAAGAAAACATTATCAATGTGAAAGGATCCATTGTGGACCTTTCAATCTTCTGCAAGCTCTAGTTGAATGATCAGCATCAGATCATGACTTGCAGAACTTTATGCTTGACATGATTGAGTAGCCAAAAAGGGGTTTCTTAGTGGATAATTAGTTGGCAATAATATTAGTATGATTATGGAAATTATATGTAAAACTAAAATCAATGAAAACTAGGCACGAGTCGGTATCAACCCTGCAAACAAATGCAACTAGTTTTACGAAAAGGGCATATATGCATGGAAATAAAACCGATGATCAGTACTCATAATTGTGATAATATGCACCGAATTTCGAGGAATTCTATCGATCTAATGGATTGCCATGCATTTTAATATATCTTGCATTATTGGCTGTCATCAGAACCGAAAAAATGTAACTTTAAGAGCATTTGCTTTGTAAGTAATGGGCGTGAGAGGTGGGTCTTCTATATATGCATGAAATGATGGCGAAGATGATGGAGGGACCCAGATTGGCTTGATCATCACACGCAATCCCTTGGATTATGCAGTAGCTAGCCTTGAACATTGGGACCCTTTTTTTTCTAAAAACACTTTTTTTTTTTCCTTCTTTCTTTCTTTCTTTAACGTTCATCAGCCACAGTATAAAAAGAAGAGAAGAGAAGGAGAAAAAGAATGTGATGTGCATGTGATCCAACAGCCTTTATGTTCCCTTCTTCTTTCTAACCAAAATACAGGCACGAAACCACCATTAATCCTTCTTCTGTCTTTTTTGACATTCGGTGATCACTAAATATTACTTTTTTTGGTTAATCATGTTTAGGTCATATATAGATGTCTATGTTTTGTACTAAAAACTTCATTTTTGGGTCCCATCTTTAGACATGCGAGGTCGGCCATGGTGTCTGATCATCGACCACACCGATTAAAAAGCATGTTATTAGTGGAATTCAAAGGCCCCAAATATCACATCAAGATGATCAGGATTATGTTTATAAAACTTCTTTATTTTGGAACAAGAGTTATACATGATTTCTTGTAGAATATACTACTGATCATGTATTGATTGCAAAGATTCTGATATTTATAGAATTAAGGATATCCTAATTTTTCACGTCGAAGTTTGAATTGGTACTGTCTTTAACAAAGAGAGAGGGGAAAGGAAAAGGGGATCATCGAGGGAAAAGAAGAAAGAAAGCGAAGAAAGATAATGGAGGAAAGACATCTCTTGTTGTTCTCTCCTTTTAATGCAACTCTAAAGTGAATTAAAATGTGCTTTATTTATTGACATGAAACCATATGCCATGCAAGTCTACAATATTAATATTATTTTTCTTTAATATAGCTAGATATTATACTTTGAGGATGCTGCTTTTGAACGTCTTTTTTTAGGGGGAAAAAATATACTTTTGCATGGAAACGAGATCTATCCTCCATTTATAAATAATCTAATATTCTTTGAAAAGATGCCTTCGAATTATATAATTAATTATTTTAATTCCCTCCTTTTACTTCATTTGAGACAATGACTTTGTCAAAAGTGATAGCTAATAATTATTAAGTAGACAACATATGTTCATCATGTGGGAAGAACAATTACGTAGACAACAAATTTATAAGGTAATTAAAGCCACAAATTAATTTAGTACATGTACGTGTGTGTGCAACCTCTCATAATTATGAGCTTGTAATTGATCATGAGTAAACTTGCACACAAGTGTGGACATTATCATTGGTGTAAACATTTAATTAATTAGTCTATAATAATTTAATTAGTGATTAGAGAATATTGGTTTTGTTTCGGCTTCTTCTTTCGGTTTTGAAGGAAAGCAACTTTTTTCTTCTTTTTGCTTAATTTGATTGTAGGTAACTAATAGGGTAGGAGCTATATATAGTACCCTTATCTTTCTGTCAACCTCCTCCTCATTTACAATGATCACTTTATTGAGAAATGCATGTCCTTGAAGTACTCTAACTCACATGGAGGGAATTGGGTTTATTCACAGACATTAATGTATGAATATCAATAAATCTTTATCTTTTTTGCCGATTGAATCAGAAACTTTGCTTAGAAAATAATAAAAAAAAAATTATAAAAATTGACAGATAATGAACATGTGAATATTTTCACATTTTTGCATGTATAAAATGCAGCTGCCTTTTTCCTCAATGGCGCTGGAAGAGGATTGGCTGATCTAGAAGTACAGAGATGCCAATTAATCTCATGCACATTTGGACAAAACCTGGAGCTGGATATACATTAGTGCACACAAGAAGGACAAACAGGTATCTTGTCCCGTCCATTATTACCAGATGCCATTTCCTCATGTATGTGGGGATCCAAAACTCAAATCCCCTCGTGAACCCTTAATGTTGTTTCTCTTACTTTCTTACACTCAAAAAGTTAAAAGCCTCGGCCTGAAGAGTTTGAAAATCTCTTTGACTCGCCCCCACTAATTTCTTCCCGAACTACCTAGCTATCTCCATTAATATAAGTACGTACGTACCATAACCACGATGAATATATATATATATATATAGCTAGCATTGCTTTTGATCCTCAGTTTAATTAACTATATATATATATATATATATCTATAACAGATCATGAGAATCCGAGAAGAAATAAAACAAAAATAGAGCAAGAAAAGATCGATGTTTGTGTTTCTCGTATTGCAGAAAAGGGTCCAATGAAACGGACAAAAGGGATTGCAAGAAGAGACAGAAGAAAGAACCTTGTAGCTTGTCGTACGTGTAGAATACTTGATTCTTTGATCACTTTAGAAAGAGTGAGAGATCATAAAGAAAGTCATGTAAGTGTTCGTAATATAATATATATCTGCCAATATTCATTTAGGTCACCGATTGTTTTTTTAATCAGTATTCGCTCTACGTTTCAAGTTGTCTCTCCTTGAAATTCTCATTCATATTATAAAAATACATTACTAAAGCTGGGTGCCTACATACAGTTAATTTATTAGTATAGAGAGAGAGAGAGAGAGAGATGTATTTTTCGAAAGAAAGGTATCGGCGGTGGTCATGTGAGGGGGAAGGAGGAGGTGCATGTGTGGGGTTTGGTTTTCACTTTCACTGCGTTTTAGAAATTAGAATAGAATCTTCCTGGCTCTCAACCCTGTGCTTGGAAAAAGAAAACAGGGAAGGGTTTTTTGTGTTGTTTTGGGTGATTTTGCTTGTGATCATCATCATGGTGGTCATGTGGGGCTCTTCAGGATCGACTGTGTGAGCTGCATACTGACAAGATCAAGCTGTGAGGGAAATCAGCCTTTGTTTCTAGATTTCCATACTCAGTGGACCCTTCCATCACACTCCAACACAGATGTCTTGCATTATTCAGGCAAAAAACACTTCATAAAAATTAATTACTACTCGATCGCTAGCTTCTGATCATGCTTGCTAGCTGCTGATCATCATCATCATAATCATCATCATCAACTGTATATTCATGCTTATTTTAAGCGCACCACACTTGCCTACTTTGGTCACCATCAATATTGAGATAATTTATTCCATCAAAAAAAATATATATATTGAGATCATTTATAGAATATGATCTTTTCTTTCTCCCTCTCATGATTGATATATAATGGAGTATCGATCCATGCAGCTTCCATGATAGTTATTAATTCGGTTCAGAGCAAAACCAAATGTGAAAAGATACGTAAATTTGAGAGTTTATTTTTATAAAATTAATGTACGAATAACTAATGTTAATTGCATGCTCTTCTAAGAAATATTTAGATAGTACTACTGGTGGAAATAAATACACATGTCGTCTTTGGGAGAAAAAAACAAAACAAGAATCACGAGAAGGGCAGAGTTGCAGATCCGTAGAAATTTAAAGGACTTGGACTAGTACCACTGTACCACTACACCATACTGCCTCCACGAAAGCCGCTGCAATTACTCAGTACTGCATGCATGCAGATGGCTGTGGTGAGTCGAGAAGTTAATAGGGAAGGAAAGAGAAAGTAATCTAAAGAAACCAATAGACATATATAATTAGGAGAGATTATATAAAAAAATTAATCATTAATTACGTAGTTTTATATGATCCGGCCTTTAGATATATTTATAATAAAATTTTGTAAAATCTTCTATTTTAGATTAAAAATAATTTTATAAAATGACGTACTGTATCAAGACACGTCAGCTTAATTTGTAGATTTACTTTTGTGTAATTCATCTGTAGTTAAAATATTTTTTATAAAAACTGTTACAGACATAAAAAAATTACACAAAAATAAACTCACAAACTGACTTGACTTGACTTCATATGATCCATTAAATATATATATAGAGAAATTACTTTTGAATAATCTTTGTATCTTAGAAGTTATATATATATATATATATATATATATATATATATATATGTATACATGTACGTATGTCTACTCCATTTTCCAGTACTATAAGTGAATATCGGAACTTGAAGCTGACAGTGGTGTGACTTAAATATTTGTGGTAGCTTCTTTCTCTGGGAAAAAAAATGTTACCTGCTGGTAATGCTTTCCTGATTGAACAAATTATATATTGCTTTATAATTTTGCTCAATATATGATTTATGCATGTGGGTACGTACTTGTAATTTCTGGCTTAATATATATATTAATTGAATTAACAAATATATTGCTTTAGAAATTTCCTTAATGATATTTATGCAAATGATCATTGGAAGGAAACCAAAAAACTCGAACGTTTTATTCTTGAAGTACTGCTTCCTTTTCCAAATTTCACCTTCCTCTGCTAATTAGCAAGCATTTTCCCAGTAATTTTTGTTGGCATTTTGCTTTTTCTTTCGCAGAAGTCATTTATAGGAATGATATTATAGGCAATAACCCACCTATATAGCATTTTGGAGTCATTATATATATTCTATATATGATTGAGAAATAATATACGCACAACCATTTTTACGACCATATTTTAAAACTAAGTATCTATGTAAAGAGATATTATTTTTATAAATTATTTTACAATAATATCTCTAATTTTAAAACATAATTACATAAATGATTGCAAAAATGATTGTATTATATCTATCATTTTCTCTATTATAAGCTGTCACTGTTTCTTTAACCACATATCATTATTCTTCAAATGGGTTTAAATTGAAGACTTTAATTGGGATATAATTACTAATACCAATATCATTCCAAGTTTGATTTTTGAATATGGAAAAAGTGCAGAGAACATGTAAAAAAGTGCGAAATTTTATGGTGGGGAACCGGCCGGACAGTTTAACTTTGTTCTTCCAATAATGAGAATCACAGGCATGATCAAAATAATCAGTTGAGTATCTGTGTGAAATAATTAGTCATCATTTTCAGCTTATTCTTTTCACTCTGCAGGCTTGCTTCTGTCCCTACCCGGCCCCATGGCCTCTTACTACTGTTACTCACTTATCACTCAATGAAATCCATCTCCTGCTTTTATTTGATGATCCCTCATCAATTAATCAGTACTTATTGCAATGGTTTTCATGCAATCTTGTTCAAATTGTGCCACCTGTTGCATTTCTATTATGTTTCCATGATCTCTGTCTCATACATAATCTCTGTTATTCTATGATCATTAGAAGGCATGCATTAAAAGTCCATGCTGCAGTACTGCATCTGCATATATAGGGGAAGAAGATCAGAGAGATGGGGTTGAGTCATGAGGATCCATATATATATATTATATATGTACTGTGTACGTATATATATAAAACCAATATTTCTTGGGCCATTACAAAGAAAAAAAAAGTTGTAAATTTTTTTACTGGCATAGGGAAAAAAAATAAACTTTTTGAGGCCAATAATTCAATCACCTGCTGGCAGACACGTCAGCAAAAAAGAAGCCAAGCCGAGGAAGAGCCAGATCTTGTGCAGTAAGAGGCCGGCTTAAAAGGGTTAGAGAGAGAGAGAGATAGAGGAATTGTAAGTTTGTGAGTAAAGGTAATGGTGGCCAGTGAGCGCGACCCTATCCCATATGATATTGAAGTTTGGAATATTGCGAGAGAAAGAAGTAGAAGAAAGAAGGAGAAGAAAAGTTGAGAGAGAGTGATCAGAGAGAGAGAGAGAAAGCAGATGGAAGAGAAGCATTAGAAGGTAGAAATGTCGTCACTGAGAATTACAGGCTTTAAATCCCATCATGTATATAGTTGTTTTCATAAAATTTTTCAATCCACTTTATCTAATTATTATAAATTTTTATATAAAATAAAATAAATAATTTAATTTTTTTAAATTTTAAAATAAAAATAATATTTAAAAAAAAATTATAATAAAATTTTATTTTATCTCATTTCATCTCTAAAAACAAACCACTCTAATGCTAGAGAGAGAGGGTTCTGTAGGAATAGTAGAAAATGATAGGGATTCGAAGTTGGATACTGTGTTGGTTGGTGACAATAAACAACAAAGGTAAAGCCACAAATTCGAAAAGAGGACACTCGTTTGACGCGAAGTGAAACCAACTCTCACTCTCTCTCACTTGATTTCTGATCAAAGTATTCACTTGTCAAAGACACCATTTCCTTGACAGAAATACCCTTTTCTAGGTACTTTCTTTATGTGCAGCATGAGCATCATGTTCATGAGCTATATATATATATTGTTGGGTGAAAATGTGTTGACAGTTATCCATTAATATTAATACAATTAATGCTAAGATCTCGAGACAAACAGATCGATCTCTGCTAAAAGAAGCTGTTGTTCTAGCTTCCAAAGATGCAGAATTTTGAAAAGAAAAGAAAAGACTACGATGAATGTGGGAACAGTATTATTGAAACGTTTGACTATTTAGTATCATAAGATAAAAAAAAAAACATAAAGGAAAAGATGATCAGGCGAAGGAGGCCGGGGGGTTGCAATGTCAATTTCCAAAAACAGTGTGCTGCACTGCACCGCACCGCACCATCCTCCTCATGTGGTTGATTTTAAGTGAGTGTGCGCGGGATGATCAATGTCAGGACTACCCGAGAGAGTGAGAGAAAGAAAGAGAGAGAGAGCGAAAGGGGGGTCACGGGTTTGTCTTGAAAGGGCCTTATTTCACAGTCCTAGACAGACAGACACATATTCTTTCCTACGAAACCGAGGAAGGAAACAAAGTTATATTTATATATATCAGATAAAATAAGTTAAACAACAACTGTTTAAAAAACAAGAAAACAGGAAAAAAACAACCCGCATTATTATACAGTAGTACCACACACCCCTTCTCCTTCTCCTTCTCCTTCTCCAACATTTTTATTCAACGACAGTCTTACTCATTCAGTACTCAACCCAACTGTTTTCTTCTCCTCCATTTCTGTCTCTCTCTCTCTCTCTCTCTCTTTCTCTGACTGTGTGGAAAAAGAGGTTGTTCTTGAGCTTTCGATGGCTCTTATGTTAGATAATTGTGAGGGAATCTTACTCTCTTTAGACTCCCACAAATCAGTCCCAGCTCCATTCCTCACCAAAACCTACCAACTTGTAGACGATCCCAACACAGACCACATAGTTTCTTGGGGCGAAGATGACACTACCTTTGTGGTTTGGCGGCCGCCTGAGTTCGCTCGCGACCTCCTCCCCAACTACTTCAAGCACAACAACTTCTCGAGCTTCGTCAGACAGCTCAATACCTATGTGCGTTTATATCTATATATAGCTTCAGTCTCCCACGCACTATTAGTATAGAAGTCCGTCTTTGGTGTATATCTTGTGTTTTCTCTAAATGGGTTTTCCTTGTTTTTTTTTTTCTGGTTTCGAAAAAACTAGGGTTTCCGAAAGATCGTACCGGACAGATGGGAGTTTGCGAACGAGTTTTTCAAGAAAGGGGAGAAGCACTTGTTATGCGAGATCCATAGAAGGAAAACTGCTCAGCCACAAGTAGCCCTCAACCAGCATCATCATCATCAACACCACCCGCATTCTCCACTCGGCGTCAATGTCCCTAGTTTCTTCCCCTTTCAAGGCCGAGTTAGCATCTCCTCCTCCGATTCGGACGAGCAAGCCAATTGGTGCGACTCGCCGCCACTCTCTTCTCCAAGAGGAGGAAGCACCGCCGGAGTCTCATTCGTTGGTGCTAACTACAACAGCACGGTGACTGCGCTCTCGGAGGACAATGAAAGACTCAGACGAAGTAACTCTATGCTAATGTCTGAGCTCGCGCACATGAGGAAGCTTTACAACGATATCATATATTTTGTGCAAAATCATGTAAAGCCTGTGGCTCCAAGCAATTCTTACCCTTCCTCTTTACATCTTTGCAACCCACCCGCAGCAACTGCCACTCCTATTACAAAAAATAGTCCAATGGTGCAAAAGCCTTTGAACCAGATTCTTGGATACTATCCGACTAACCCTAAGCAAGCCCCTTACAGTACCCATGCTATCAACTCTCCAAGCAGTACTACCTCAAAGAGTTCTGTGACGATTCTTGAAGAACCCAACAGCAACAGCTGCAAGACTAGGCTGTTTGGGGTGCCTCTTCAATCGAAGAAAAGATTGCACCCTGAGTATGGTGCTAACCCAACGAACATGGAAACTAGTATTAAGGCTCGTTTAGTCTTGGAAAAGGATGATTTAGGCTTAAATCTCATGCCTCCTTCAGCATGTTAGCTAGCTTCCTCGAATCTAGGCTCTTTATTCACTTTCTTTTCCCTTGTTTGATTTATTTTATTTTTAATTTTTTTGCTTTCAAGTCTGAAAGTCTGGGGATATTAATATTTGATGATATGTGTGTGCGTGCGTGCGTGTGGGTGTTTGTGAGTGAGTTCGTGTATATAACTTTAGTGCCGGTATTATCTTTGTTCCCCCCCAACAATGAATGCAGGTGGGTTTTGGTTAGAGTACTGAAAGATCAAAGAGATCACCAATGCCATCTTTTTCTTTTGAGCATTCTTCATTTTCAGCAGTACAATTTATTGCTGTCGATTATCGGATCTCTTCTGCTGCTTCTCCTTCTGTTTCTTTTTCTGATTTTGATTTAGTGTTCAGTTCATTAACGCACGAGACAGAGAGAGAGAGAGGGTAGGCATTATCCTCAGTTTTATTAAAAGGAAAGAAAAAAGGCTGAGAAACTTGCAGGCTGGTTCATTGACAATTTACTCTAGGGCTTTCTCTGATTAATCCATAAATGGTTGGTACGTACACGCATGAAAGAGAAGAGACACTTCGTCTAAAATTCAAAGTCGAATACAAAAAATATATTATAAAATCAAAAAGCAGCTGACACCAGATGTCGATGCGTCCCTCAAAATTCTATATTAGCTAGCAGTCATTATTGTTTTTATCATCGCTATTATTGTCATAAAAAGAGGGTATACAATGATTTACTGAAAAGAAGGCTATCATGTTGTATAATCAATAATGAAGGTTATAAAATATAAACTCTATTTCTCGTTTCTATGAACTGTCAGTCGAGAGAGAGAGAGAGATCGAGATCATGAGAACTAGAGAGTGTGAGCTATTCGATGAAAGCGAAATGTAAGAAGAGACCTGACTAATCATGTGGTTTGAAAATGTTACTATCAAGGCTTCTATACTGCTTCTGATCAGGACCAGAAACCTTTGCCTTTTTCTACTTTGAGTACCTGATCAACATCTTCAAACTATCTTTGGATCCTATATATCCTGAGTATCCACCACTTTCCTTTCCCCTTCTTTCACCAATTCCGAGCTCTTTCTCGGCCTGCAGCGTCCAAGCTAAAACCAGAAAGAAAAGCTATAAGAGAGCGCGTGAGAAAGTCTTGTAATATGGTAGATAAACAAATTACTTCTACTGATCCATAACCCCATCTCTTTTACTGCTTTGTGCTTGTCCGTTGTCCAACATCTCTATTCGAGTAAAGTTTCATATAAAGTTTGGCTTTGCATTTCCACTGGTTTTTTCCACTTTTCTTGACCCTTGTTGATAAAAGATCATACACACACACACACACACACACACACACATATATATATATATATATATATATATATATCTATGGGGATTGTCCCACATCGGCTAGTAGTGATCCTGCTAGTGGCTTTATATTGAAAAAGGCACATTCTCCTTCACAAGCGCTTTTATGAGATGAGTTCTACCTTGATTGGTATCAGAGCTAAACGATGTGTCCGTGTTGCTTGGTCCCTATTGACATGGGTCCATGGTAAGGAACCCCCGAGGGAGGGAAAGGATTGTCCCACATTGGCTAGTAGTGATCCTGCTAGTGGCTTTCTATTGAGAAAGACACCAGCTCATTCACAAGCGCTTTTGTGGGAAGAGTTCTAACTTTTCTTCGATACGATCTAATTGTTGACCGATAACATAATGATTTTTATTGAGAACATTATTTTGTTTAATAATTTTCTTTGTTTTAGTAAAAGTAGTAGCATCAGAATCAGCATTTGGTAATTTAAAAGGAGAAACATTTATATCTGTTCCTTTATAGAAAATAATAATGATCTCTAAAGGGTGTGACTAGATCTTACGATTGTTTTTCCATTTTCCTTGACAAAATTTGTTTTAACAATATTCAAACTATTGTTTGAAACATAATAAATTTCAACGAAGTCAATAAATAATATATGCTTTTGTAAGACATACATTTTGTCTTTCCATTTTCGTTTAACACATTGTTTTTCTGAATCAGAGAAAGTAGCATAATAAGATTTTCTCTTATCACGATTTTTAACAAAATTAAATTCATAATTATAAAAAAGCAATCAAATCAATTTCAAAGGCTCTATTGATCATAGTTAATTGGTTGTGATGAATAGGAATGACCATATTTGATCAAGCTGTTGGGGATAAGGAGGAAGCATCTTCTTCTTCTTTATCGGCTTCTTCTTTTATGGCTTTACTTTTGGATACTTCTATATATTTGGTAGTGTAGTAAGCAGAAGTAACCTGAGAGGATGTAGTAACACCTTTCAATTTAAAATCAGGTATAATAGTCTTGACTGAATCTTCCAGAAAGTTTATGAGATTTTGACCTCTTCTTTCGGGATTGTCAGCAATAGATCCAACAAAGGACCTTCCACAGATGAAGAATAATAAGAAAGTCAAATATGAAATGAAAATTTTTTGTAAACGATTTGGCATTCCTTCTGTTGCTCCTTCTAAATAGAAGTACAAGCATTTTGATATATCTACTAAAACTCAAGCCAAGAAAAGATATGGTAAGCATGATGATTTTTATAAGAAAAAATCTTCTTATAGGAAGAAGACATTTCAAAATCATTCAAAAAGAAAGTGTTTTATTGTGGCAAGTATGATCATTTCTCCAAAGAATGCACCAAAAATCCAGTAAATTTCAAAACAAGTGTTTTAATTGTGGCAATTAAAACTTGATAACAATGATCGTGAGGAACTGATTTGAATTTTAGAATCAAAATCATCTGATATCAATGAGTTCAGTTTAAGTGATTCTAATTATCATTTAGAGACTGAACTATCTGATTCACTAAATATTAAGTTTAGATGTAATGATTCTTGTTGTAAATATTTGGATAAAACAATCAATATTTTAACCAAAGTCCAAAAACAAGGAAATCTTTCATTAACTTAAACCAAATTACTAATTATGAGCTTAAAGAAGAGTGTATTTAGAAGCTCAAGAAAACTATAGTTCGACAAGAACCTGAGATTTCTAAATCCAAAATTACTTTTCAAGAAACTTTGAGAAGATTTGAAAGGAAAAAATCTAAAGAAATTTCTACTAATGATTTATAACGTGAAATCGTTTTCGTTAAAAAAGAAATTGCTGAGCTCAAAACTGAGATAAACAATATCAAATCTAAAAATAATTCTTTTAAACAAAAATATTGTGTTTAAAAACTGATAAATATTTTGATCGGAATACTCCTTTTGATAATGATAAGCAACAAAATGATGACGTAATAAATATTCATAAGGTGCTTTCGAAACTGTGTGACCAGACACGGTTTGAAAGCAAGCTAACAAAGATAAACAGTTTTCAACGAGTAAAGTTACAAGGAATATATAATAGAATGAGAATATCTTTTTCCTGCAAGATTTTCGCCCCACATTGCCATAAAAAAAACCAAACCCTATACAGTTTGACACGGGTTGTCCTATATATGGCCCTCCTTAAGCTTTTGTCCCCTTTGAAGAGTCGCACGTGATTACAAAATGCACATGTTTGAAGTAGGATATACGCCCAGTTTGATCCAATCAAAGATCGATGGTAGAAAAGTGGCCGGGTATAATGGGCTTCAAAAGTGGATACGAATCCTGCTGTAAAAGCAGCTTTCGGAAAGCCATTTTTATCATTGTATGCGAGTTGCTTCCTGAGCAGCTACATTGAACCACGCAATATTATTTTTTTTTTCTTTTTAATGAGCAGAATGCATAACTTAGAAATGATAACTATTATGAAAATAAATTTATAAATTAATCATATAATTTTA
The DNA here is from genome assembly GCA_029856935.1 of Cyclocarya paliurus. Classification (NCBI taxonomy): domain Eukaryota; kingdom Viridiplantae; phylum Streptophyta; class Magnoliopsida; order Fagales; family Juglandaceae; genus Cyclocarya; species Cyclocarya paliurus. The sequence continues at coordinate 10,639,558 of CM056947.1, forward strand.
TATAATATATTAAATTTATTTTATAATAAAAATAATTTTACAATTTAATATATGATAATAAATTATCGTTTTCGTGTTTACTTGGCTAAAATATTTTTTTATATAATTATATATAAGAAAGGGAAATTAAGAAAGAATTTTGATTTTTTTTTTTTTTTAAGATAACATGCATCATGCATTTTCGCTACATTTTGAAATGTACTTTTGTTGACGTTGTGTTCCTCGCATTTCTTTCAAGTACGTAAGGCATGACTTTATATTTCAATGAGCATTTTATATGAGCATGCAGGTAATGGTCTAGCCAAAGTTAAAGTTAAGATTTACCTAAAACTAATTGTTTTTTGCCTAAAGTCAAAGTCATTCAACATATAATCCCATATTAAATTATCCATATATTAGTGATCAAAATATTAATATAATATTATTATTTGAATAATAATATTTTTAATATTTTTTTCATATTTTGCAACCATATGTTAAAAAATAATTAGAAATAGAAATATTAATAACTACGCACAAAATCAGTTAATTAATATTATTATTAACAATGTTAATTAATTATTAGAGATAGCAATATTTTGAAATAAAATATGTGTTTTGACTATAAATAGTGTCTAACTAAAAATAAAGAAATGTTTAAATTTACTGTAGCTCATTGTCTTTCTTAAAAGACTTTAACTAGTCTAATCCGGCCAATTTAATTAAAAACTAACCTATATTTTTAATTAATCCAATATCAATGATCTAGTACGGTACCACAAGCATCATGTAGGAAGTAATTGTCTATCAAAAAAAAAAAATGTAGGAAGTAATTACAAGTCTACGCGGCAAAAGGTTTAGATTAGATGCACGCGCGCATGCTTTTCTGCATGCATGAGAATTGGTGCAACCCTTTTGCCTTTTTTTTTTTTTTTTTTTTTTTTATCAAACTCGGAAAATGTTAAGATTATTATAATAGTAAAAACTGTAAACTATTACATGCATGAATAAATCTCCACAATCTCCTCACACTCCACACTCTATATTTTTATTTTTGTTTTTTTCTTTTATCAAATATTTATTATATGAATAATGAATAGAAAATTTAAAATAGTTTAAAAAGAATAAACTCAAAAAAAATTTTAAAAAAATTTTAAAATTTTAAAAAAATATGAAGTGTGGAGTGTGGAGGAGGTTGTGTAGCAAAACTCTACATGCATAGTACATGAGCTTGATCGATAAGGCTCAAACTCAAGAGATGATAATGGCGGACAAATGTATTCAGCTATGAAGTATGTTCATGGATGTGATTTCCGATACTGAAATGATAAAAGTAGGTAGTATATGAGATTTCATATTAATTAGTAAAGGGAAGTTTTTGTTTTTATTTTTATAATGGTTTCAATTGAACTCCAATTATATCATTGACTAGTATTTTTAGATCAGAATAGAGCAATTATATATGTGGCTTGGGCATTTTTGAAGCATTACAAATAGTATCAGAAATTATTCTAACTAGAAATGTGGAATTTAGGAGGTTGACCATCTAGATAAAAGTAGATAGTATATAAGATCTCATATTACTTGAGAAAGTTACTCTTTATAATGGTCCCCATTGTATTTTGAGATCATTTTTGTTCAGAGTATCGTAAAAATTGTTTTTAATTTCTATCTATTAAGAAAACCAAGAGAAATATTTTTATGAATATCGATGTAAAAATATCATGGACGGGGAAAGAAGAGAATATCTTGAAAAATTTACAAAAATTCTTTGCTCCCAACTATATATATATAGCCTAACGCCTACCCTAATTTTGTTGCATGAACGATCGACATGATAAGTTATGAATGTAGATATTGGAGGGGATTGGGCGCGTTTGGTGCTCTAGAACTTTGACATGTCATGTCGACAAAGATTTCCAACTGGGTAGCTTGGGGCCCCCATGAATTTTAAACTTCTATAGAATTAAGGGATAATAAAGGGATCGAGCTCTAGGAAGTGATGAATCACTAGCATTATTGGTCCAACTTGTATGCAGACTGACTGCGAACTAACCTAATTAATTTGGCTTTATGATAACGGAAGAGTTTGACGCCAGAATTTGTACGTGCATGGTTCAATATGCTGTTAATTTGGAGGGATCATGAGTAGTACGTGTGAGGAAAAGATGACCTAGCGGTGGAAAATGGAAGATTATGGTACTACTGGTGGGAGAGGATCAAAGAGCAAAGTCCGGTCCATGGCTTGGGAAAATAGAGAATATTAGAGATTCATTGGCGTGCGATGAGAAAGAAATAGAGCTCAGAGTCTCCATGCATGGCATGCAAGAAATGCGCGCAAGGGAAAGATGGGTTAAGGGGCAGATATATAAGAAGTTTTATAGTCATAAAGAGATTCTATAAAAATAAATCTACAAACTGACATGACTTTATATGATATGTTAGATCTACTTTATTACTTACAATAAAAGTAGTTTTACAATTTAACATACCATATCAAATTACGTCAGTTTGTCGGTTTACTTTTATGGAATATCTCTATTACTAAAGCATTTATGTGGATATATATATATATATATATATATATATATATATATATTATATAGTAGTGGAAGATGATGGTGGGGGAATGTAAAGAGTTAAGTGAATTAAATTGAGAATGTAAAGAGTTAGGTTAGTCATCTCATTCAGGAAATTAAAATGTTGTTGTCTACGTTCCCTTCTTTTGAGGTTCTTCATGTTGGTAGGCATGGGAATGAGGTTTTCACGTTTTGTGGATGTTACTCTTCAATGGTGGCATGTATTCTGATATGCCATTTTATATATTGATTATGTATTTTGAATGCTCATTATCCAGTAAAATTGATATGTTTATTGAATGAAAATATGTTTTTCTTCTAAAAAAAAAAAATTGGGGATAAGATGGTTAAATTGATTGTTTTGTGAGGATTTCATAAGACTTTCATATTTAGGTTATGCTTGGTAGATGAGATAAGATGAGAATTTTTAAAAATTTTGTGAATAGTATTAAGATGAAAGTTTAAAATATTATTTTTTAATATTATTATTATTTTAAAATTTGAAAAAGTTAAAATAGAATTTGAAAAATTTAAATTATTTATTATATTTTTGTATGAAAATTTAAAAAAGATCTAATGCTGAGATAAGATAGAGATGAGATGAAATTTCTCATCTTTCTCTCCAAACATAACCTTATTCTTTCTCATCCAATTTTCTCCTACACTAGTGGAGATTTTTCTAGATAATATTTAGGTACGTAAGGTATTACTTTGTCTTTCTTGAAGAAGATTTTGTTACTCCAACAGTTCGAAGAAATAGTGACCATCAATCCAAGAGATCGAGGTGGTAATTATATCACTACAAGAAAATAGGCTATTTTTAACGATTTTTAGATAGCCGCAAATAAAATCGCCGGAAATGATACTTATTTGTGGTGATTTAAATTTCGTTATTGAATTCTAGCACTATTTTGGAAAATGTTGATGGAGAATTTACTGTTAAGTTTTTTACTATGACTTTTATAGCTATTGCAGTGACTTTTTCTACCGCAAAAAAAAAAAAAAAAAAAATTGTAACTGTAAAGGCATTTTAATTCCGTCAAATGTGAAAATAGACGCAATAGATATTTTTGCGGTCACTCAAATAAAACTGTACAAAATATTTTCCGGCGAACTGTAGTCGCCACAAATGATTCGTTCCAATGGCATTTTTATATGTTAAAAATGAACTTTTCATTATTTGCGGCGAGGTTTCATAATTTGCGGCGATATTAAGACGCCGCAAAAAAAGAATATAATTCAATTGCCCCGCTCGTTTTGTAGTCATTTCCCTCCATCCGTTTCGCCCCCCTCCCTTTCTCTCTCTCCAATCCCTCCGTCGAGCACAATCCACGCCACCACCACCACCTCACCTCGACGACCACCCTCTCCTTTTCCCCCAGCCCCCCACCGATCTCTTGCCTCCCCGAACCTGGCGTCACCCCTCTTTTCTCTTGGATTTCTCTGTCGCTGCCGCTAGGGGCGCCGTTCGCCACCACCCACACGTCGACCACCTCGCCAATTCTCCACGGATTCCCCTTCTCCTCTACGCCTAGCCCAGCAGCCCAAGGCCCTCCCTCTCTCCCTTGCTCTATTCGCAACCCACGGCCACCAGCTCTCCCCAGCGCAGCTGTGCTCCTCCCGAGCCACCACTCCACGCCAAGCAACCACCACAACCACCCCTGATATTGCCTTCGGTTTTCACATATGGGTTCTTTTCATTCCTATTATCTTTGCTTGATTTCTTCTTTTAGTTCCATTTGGAGATTGGGTTTTGTGTTTTGTACCTGTAGTGTAGAAATATCTGTGCGGTCGCTAGTTTGTATATGGGTTGTTGATATCATTCATTTTTCAATTATGGCTTTGAACCTAGATTTGGTGCGTTCTTGTGAACTTGATGTCTAATTCATACAATGCATACAAATCAAGGAGATACTGCTGTTGAACCTAGACTTGTGTTTTTGTTGTGTATGATTTGCTTTTGCGGGAGATACTGCTGTTGAGACAAATCAAGGCCTTCACTTGGTATACAATGAATACAATCTTACATGCATTGGTTAAATCTGATTTTTTTTTTTTTTTTTACTTTCTGTGTTTGCTTTTGGAAATTATAGCCACTCAAATAAAAATTCCCTTTTCTTTGCTTTAATATCAACTATGATCAAGGAGATTTGAAAAATGACATATTTTTTTGTTGCTTTGTTGATTTGTGCCTATTTATATCCCTTTTTGGCGGAGGACAAGCCGGAAAAACTTATTTGCATACATGGGTCCCAGGTTTCTTGTTTCTATTGCATATATTGATCCCGGAAATTGTAAGATTTTAATAACTCATTTCCTTAGGTGCCACCATAAATCACGTTCTTACTAACAAAGCTACCATTCTATATTTTAAGATCGTCGCAGTTGAAATAGATCTTTAGGCGGAGCAGAATTCAAGTACGAGGTGCGTATGTCATCTTCTAATGCAGTTATTTCCCAATGAGGTTCAGTAGAACTTGGTACTTTTTAACATTGTGTGCCAATTACTCTGAGGAGCTCAATCATTTTAGGTTTTTCTCCTTATAGATGCCATCCACAAAAAACAATGGGACTTTTTGTCCATATCTTTTTCTGTGAAATATAAATCAGGACATGGAGTCGATGATGATTCATTTAATTAAATGACTTATGCATGGCATGAAGAATAGTCACTCTTATATCCTTATGTACTTTTGACTATAAGATCACAGCATCTACTCTTTTCTAGGGACCCCCATCTACTCTGCGTGTTTATGTGCGCGCGTGTTTTTTTAAGTGGGTTGGTTTTTCTATTCTTTCATTATCATTTGTTTATCATTCTTATTTTTCTACTTAGCTACTTTGGATCATATTAGTGGCTTCTTGTGTTGCTCTCATTATTCAGTCCCCAGCAGCCAATCTTGGGGCTGTCACAAGCGAGTGATTTGTTGGCATACTTTTTGCTAGATGTGTCCTCCGTGCTTATCTATACTCCCCTGCTATTTGATTTTTTCTTTTCTCCTTCTAAAAGCTACTTTGTAATTTTAGGAAAGCATTTAGCATAGCACTGTAGAGCTGAATACCCTAGGGTCCCAAACTTCATCCTCTGGGTTCTTACTGAAATTGCTATTGTTGTGTGTGACATTCCTGAAGTGCTTGTTATTTTGAAATTGAATACAGGATGCAGAAAGTGGTGTTGCTATTGAACCATACAAATTAAAAGCAGCTATAGTAGAAGACACTAACTAAGCTGTATGTGTATCAAATAACTAAGGACAAGATATATTTCTATAGCATCATTGTCAATTATTAAGAGTTTTGAGGAATTTCAACTTGGATTAACTGTTCTTAAATATTCACCATCCATATATACACTCTTAGTATATGATAATTCTTTTTTGGGTTTTCTTTCTGAGGGAGATAGTAATAGTAATTGATAATTACAAAATCTGGCAGTAAGAATTCTGAGGCGATAAATTTCTTATTGGTGATTTCTTTGGTTTTTAGAGCAGTAGGATTTTTAGAAGAAAGAAAATTCTTTCTTTTGATTATTTTTCTTAGTTGGTTTCCATGTTGTGCATAGTGTTCATATTAGTCTCATGCCATATGTTTTTACCCTAGTGTAACCTATCAATATCAGAATAATTCATGGCACAACACCAACATCAATGCATCTACCTATCCTAAAATTTGGTTGGATAATATTTTTCTTTAGAGATTGACTTTGTGGCAGCAGGCTTCCAATTTGTCAACCAGGAAGAGGAGTCAGCCTATTGTTTTGCATTTGTTTTGTATTAATTGTCAGCTTGTTTCAGTCTTTGATCATCATAGAAAAAAATAAATAAAAACTGGTTGCTCTATTATTAAAAGAGGAAGGTGAAACTCATTGTTAAAAACTGGTTACAGAAAAACAATTTTTCTCACATCTTTCTTCTATATCTTGTGTATTTGAGTGGATAATCATAAGGAAAATATGATCTGTAAATGTGTATCAAACCCACCTGTTAGAGCTCAAAGTACATCAGGAAATTTGTGATGTCTTCTATTTGTGCTACAACAGTTTTCCCTTCATTTTTAGCTTATATCTTCACTCTACAAGGCTGGAACTTTGGCTTAGTCTTCATTTGTAAGAAGACTAAGTTCAGTTTAGTTTAAAACTCCATCATTTTGGCTTAGTCTTCATTTGTAAGAAGACTGCTCTAAAATATTGGAAAACCATGATATTATGATTTGATCATACCTATCATTCCCCTCATTAAACTTGTGATCATTTGTTTATGATCCATTTTATTCTGTTCCAGGTTGGAAAAAGCATGACACATCTGCAGATAGTTGAAAATCTGTTTTCTTGTTCTTTCTTAAATTTCTATGGACTGGCTTACAATCGGGAAAGCAAAACTGATTTGCATGTTCTTTGTTTTAACTTTTTGCAGAATGCATTCTCAGTGTAGGGGAATATATTAGATTTTGATGAATTATATGGATATGGCTGTATGCATGCATTCATTCATATTATATGACATGTTTGCAATGGTAACTTGTATGAAATGTACTTTCCCATGAGGAACCAAGAGAAAGAATTTTCCCCCAAAATCTGACCTAGTAACATTGTTATTGAAAAATTAGTTTATAATTTCTAATGGAAGCTTCAAGAATTAGCTCACTTTTATCTAGGAGTTTGTTTACTGATATCAAAGCTGAAGACTAGGGCTGTTATTGTTTATTCTGTTTCAGGATTATTGAAAATGAATTATTTAAGCAAGACTGGAGGTCAAGGAAGAAAGTTCAAATATTTCAGTATGTTTTACTCAAGTGGGCATTTGCACTTCTTATAGGCCTAGGTACTGGACTAGTTGGCTTGTTCAATAATATTGCTGAACCTTGGCCTAAATTTCTACTTGTGCCTGAACCTTGGCCTTTAAATTTCTATTTGTTATAGCTGTACAGATCTTTAGTTTTGTTTTCTATTGAATTTAAGATTTGGCAGGGTATTATACTACCACATAGAATGCACTACTTGTTTGACTATTTTTTAATGTTGTCTGAATGAATATCACTTCTGAATGGATTTTGCAACTCATATATAATTGGTCCACCCCAGTGTATATAGCCCATTGGCAGACTGCAGTCTGCTTGTGCTTCTTGTGCTCATTCATTATGTATGTATGTATGTATGGTGCAAATGACTTGAGCTTAACTAAGTTCTTAAATTTTTTTTAAGATGAAACAATCTGTTGTGCTGTCTGTCATATTTAGGCTATGAAAGCCATCTTATTTCACATGTGAAGTGATGAGGATCATTGTGCAGTTGTGATGTGGTTGAAGTTTTTCTGCAGTTTTTTTTTTTTTTTTTCAATTTGTTTCTTGTTGATGATACTATAAAGAAGTTAATCCACATTGATGATACTATAAAAAGATATCATAAGGATAATGATACTTCGATCCATGGTTTGGAATACTAGTGAAACGTTTCACTAGTATTTTCTTTTTATTTTTGTAATAAATTATTTGCGGCAACAAAATGACACTTTTTCGCCATAAATAGTTATATCCAATGATTAATTTATGTTGCAAAAAGTCCTCACGGTTCCCATTACCTTTTAGCAATGAAACAAAATATCGTTGGAAATACTTATTTCCAGCGATTTTTATAGTATTTGCAACGAATAGTGACAGTCGGAAAAAAATTTTCCAAGTGATTTAATTAGACCATTGGAATAGATTTCTTCATTCATGATGAGTAATAACATATTTGCGATGACTATAATTTGCTGCAAATATATTTTTTTAACAATTTAATAAGCAAGCTAAATGGAAATTTGCGGCGAAAAAAAATCAGCTAGAAAAAATAATTATTTGCAGTGATTTTTTATATTCGTTGGATTAAAATAAAAGTGAACAAACAAATGCAACGGATATTCAGTGATTTTTAAATTGTTGGGAATACTCAAATGTGATGATATAAGTACTTTTTGTGGCGAAATTCAAACGCTGGAAAAAAATAATTTTCTTGTAGTGTATAGAGTTTGATCGTCTCCGATTGTAATTAGGGTTGGTAATTTGTGTTGTCATGTTAGATTTGAATCTTATGAGTCAATCCTAATCAAATTCATTTAATTAAATGTATAAAGTTTTCTAGTCCTAATTAACCCTCTATTATATGATCGAAACTCAATTTGACATAAACGTAAGTACGTCCTAGCTAGCCTAGCATGGAATATACCGAGTTAGACAATTTTTGTCACAACCTTCAAATTCTTTATAACCATAATTTCAGGTTGGATTAGTGTCGGGTTTACACGTTGTATAAAAAATTGTTTTATTTTTGTTGGATATAACTTACTTCGATCATTGATGTCAAAGTTTGAAGAAAACTACATAACCTTTGTATCAATTATTAAACGATTTATTTTCCTTTCTTATTTATTTATCATTAATCTTAAATTTCCAGAAAAGCTAATGTAGAACTTTTGTTGGCATGCAAAGAAATTCGTAAAGTTTTTGTTTTTGTCCTAATTTTATTTATTCTTTTGTTAATTTTATGTTTGTTTTAGACTTAGCCAATAATTGGTTTATGTAAAAAAAAATATATCATAACTTCTGAAATTTCTGTAAAAATAATTATTTGAACCTTTTGGAAGTTTGAATATTAATTTGTAATAATTTTGCAAAATGAATTTTAAGAATTAGCCAATTATATATATATATATATATATTATATGAGAAGCTTTACATCTCTAAATAAATCTCACAAAAGAAAAACTAACGTGATTTTATGTGATATGTGTTATTTAATTTGTAATATAAATAACTTTACAATCTGACGTATCATATTTAAAACATTTGTAAATATATATAGGATATAAAGGATGAAAAAGATTTAGTATGATAAAAAAATAGGTAAAATAGTTTATTAGAAAATCAAATAAAAATTAAATTAAATTCCAAAGAAGTATCAAGTTAAATGTTACGGGCCCCATGTTTTAAAAACCCTTACAACAATGCAAAACCCCAACAATTCACAAGTTCTCAGCTCGGACTACCTGCGAGTAACGGTAACCTAGTAATGTCGGTTGAGCGAAAACTCCCCGTACGCTTCTCTCTCCCTCACTCCCACTTGAGCCTCACTCCCAATGCCAACCCATTGGATTATGGAGCTGGCGGTGGCAGTGGCGGCTTGGCCTTCGGTCGACAGCGGTATCGGCTTGGGAACTACGAACCGGCACGGAGCAACTCCGATACAGATCTTGTGCCTGTCCGATGCACGGCCTCGTCTGCGTCGACCAATGTTCCTCGCCTCTTCTCAGCTCCGCGAACCCTCGGCCTCCTCCTTCAGACGGTCTCTACCGGTCCTGGTACAGGGTAGCCTTATTCTATACTCCCAACTACTTCCTCTTTAGTCGTAATGATGCTGCCCGTATGTTCGACAATAGGCCACTATGAATTATGGAATTAGATGCCATTTTCTAAGCGAGCATGCCATTTTCTAAGCTGCCTCTCTCTGCTAACCGTGAAGGCACTTACATTCTTGTTGGCGATATATAGATGTGCGAGGTGATTCTCATTTCCGATTCATTCTTTTTGTTTGTTTTAATTCGAGTTGTGCCATTTGACGCAGATATTTCAAAAATTATTAGCATTAGGATGGTTGAAGCTCCAGTTTTTCTTTCCAGTTTATCTAATTTATATTATGATTTAGATTGCGAGTGGTAGGCAGCTTAGAAAATGGCATGCTCGCTACAGGTCTGTTACTTGCTTGGTATTTTCTGATGATGATTCGCCGCTAATTTCTGGTTCAGAAGATGGATCCGTTAGAGTTTGATCTCTTTACATTCACTTCTCGTTCTTTACTTATTCTCTTCTATTTCCTATTATATTGGTTGATTTTTTTATTGCGTAGAAGCTCATTATATTTAATGCTTCAGGATATTCAATGATAGTAGACAGCAAGAAGCTAATAATCTATACGAGCACAATTAGCACAGCAATGCCATTATAGTATCGGCTTATGAGGATGAAACCTATAAGGTTTGACATTCTCGCCATAAATTATAGTTTATAATTTCCATTTATTTTGAATTATGAGCGATGCGGTTTATAGCTTAGGAAATTAAAATAAAAGGGAACATCTCATGTGAGTTTCAGCCTCACAAATGTTACAAATCAAGGACTTAGTATTAGTGAGTCATAGTTTTTCTTAATATTTATGTACACGTGTCAGTTGTATTTTACATGTATATAAGCTGGAGTTCATTTGAATGTACAGTACACTTTGTAACCCGAGATCAATACACAACTTTACTGTTTCCCTCTTTTCTCTCCTTCAGCCCTAATTCTTGATTCTTGATTTCTGTTATGGTATCAGACGTAAATTGAAAGAAGCTTCATCCATGGGTGCTTCATCAACTTCTGCTCCATCTCTTCCTGCAGAGGATGCCTCCAATCCATATTTCTTACATCATGGCTATACTCCAGGTGCTCAACTTGTTTCTCAACCTCTTTCTGATGAAAATTACCACACATGGAATCGGTCAATGACCATGGCTTTAATTGCCTAGAATAAAATTTGTCTTGTCGATGGTACTCTGTTGAAACCTCCCGAGAATGATCCTTTATTCAATTCTTGGTTTCGGTGTAACACAATGGCCTTTCTTGGATCTTGAATTCTTTAACCAAAGAAATTGCTGCTAGTGTTATTTTCATTGAATCTACTGCTAATGTATGGAAAGATCTTTGAGAGTGATTTTCTCAAAGCAATGGCTCTCGTATTTTTCAAATTCGCAATGCCATTTACAGTTTGAATCAAGAACAATATCTGTCAGTGCTTATTTTACTCATTTGAAAGCCTTATGGGATGAAATGTAGATTATCGCCCTTTACCGACATGTTATTTTGGTGGTATGAAAACTGTGGTGGAGTTTCACCATCAAGAATATATTTTACAGTTCTTGATGGGCCTTAATGTGTCTTATGCTAACATTCGACGTCAGATCCTGTTATCTGATCCTCTCCCTACCATCAACAAAGTTTTTTCACTTGTGCTCCAAGAAGAAAGACAGCGCCAGATCAGTCAGTCTATCCCTAGTAATTTTGCTTCTGAACCCGTGGCCATGCTCACCCAATCCCAACCAATAGAATTCCAAAATAAATTCACTGGAAAACAGAGCACTTCACGCAAAGATAAACCTTATTGCAGCCATTGTGGGATTCAGGGTCACACAATTGACAAATGTTATCGAATTCATGGGTTCCCACCTAGTTTCAAATTCACCAAGACCAAGCAAGTATCTGATAAATTTTGACCTCACTCAGCCAATCAAGTTTGCACTGATGGTTCTACAACCAGTTCTGGTCCAATCATGCATTTTTCTTAGGAGCAGTGTCAACAGCTCACTTCAATGCTTCAATCTCAATCCTTTTTCCATAATTCATCCCCTATTCCACAAAACCAACCATATGGTAATCATGTAGGTATTGTTTCATCACCTGACAATACTAAGTTCTAATGTTCCTTCATTTTCAGGTACAGATTGTTTCCATATTCATCTGTATATTCTGTTAATCGAGATCTTCATACAGAATCCCTCATTAATTCTTGGATTTTTTACACGGGTGCAATTGATCATATGATCAGCTCCCTTCGTTTGTTCACATTTGTTCCTTCCTCCATTAATATTTCACTTCAATTATCAAATGGTAATTTTGTTCCAGTCACTCATATTGGTAGTGTTCAAATTTCTGCATCTTTAATACTTAAAGATGTTCTCTATGTTCCCTCTTTTCATTGTAACGTCATCTCAGTTAGCAAATTAGTGTCTCAGCTCCCTTGTTGTCTCATATTTCTTCACAATTTTTGTTTCTTACAGGACCTCTCCAGCTGTAAGACAATTGTAGTGGGTAAAGAAGCTCGAGGCCTCTATCATTTACTGCAAGGTTAACAAAAGACTGTTGATGATTCTTCAGTTTCTTTTTCCTATCGTAATTCCAGTTCTACTATTAATAATGCTTTTGAAATATGGCATCGTAGATTAGGACATGTGTCTCCTTCTCGAATGCAGTTTTTGCTTCATGAATTTCATAAGGAATTTCCTACTTCAGTTTCAAATAATTCCTCTTGTAAGATTTGTCCTCTTGCAAAACAGAAACATTTGTCTTTTCCTACTAGTACTTCAACTTCTTCTTCTATATTTGATCTGGTGCACTGTGATATCTGGGAACCTTATTCTGTAATTTCATATGATGGTTTCCGTTATTTTCTCACTCTAGTAGATGATTTTAGTAGATGTACATGGGTTTATCTCATGAAGTCTAAATCAAAAGGTAGAAATTATATTCAATCTTTCTTCAAATTTGTTCAAACTCAATATCAATGCACCATCAAGGCCATTAGATCTGATAATGGACTTGAGTTTGACATGAAACAATTCTTTAACTCTCATGGTGTTTTACATTAAATGAGTTATCCTTATTCTCCTCCACAAAATGCAATTGTAGAAAGAAAACATCAGCATATTCTTAACATTGCTCGAGTTCTTATGTTGCAATCATCTTTGCCCTTAAAAGTCTGGAGTGACAATATTCTAACTGCAGTCCATCTCATTAATGTTCTTCCTACACCCCTTTTACCAAATCACAAATCTCCTTATGAAGTTCTATTTTCAGTTAAACCATCTTATAGCTACATGAAAACTTTTGGTTGCCTTTGTTATGCTTATGTTCTAACACATAAAACAAAATTTGATCCTCGAGCTTAGCCTTGCATTTTCCTTGGTTATCCCACTGGTGTGAAAGGTTACAAAGTTTATAGCCTTCTCCACCGTACTGTTCATATTTTCAGAGATGTTGTCTTCCATGAAAATACCTTTCCTTTTCAATCTAATAATTCAGATTCCTCATTCATTTCTATCCCTTTCAAACCTTCAATACCTAATCTTGTTCTTCCTAGTAGGGGGTGAAAAACTGATCCTTTGTTTCGGTTTTATGCAAAAATCGAAACTGACCAAAACTTAAATTTTGAGGAAGAAAACCAGCTGAAACCGACTGTGTAAGGAGATAAAACCGGCCGGTTCAACAGTAACAGTAAATATCTTATCAATACCCCAATGAAGGAGGCATGATTCAATATTTTTTCCAATAGTATCCCCTTGATGATTAGGGATTAAACAAAAATTCATGATTTTCTTTTGCAATTTCCAATCACTATTAATGAAATGTGTAGTTAGGCACATATAATTAAAATTTTGTACCGATATCCACGTATCAGTGGTTAATGAAATCCTCATTCCCCCATCTTTAAAACACTTTTGCTGTATTATAGATCAAAATAATCACAAGAGAAGTATTACATATCAATCTATAACAAAATTGTCAATACAAATACACAATATTAAATCAGCAAATGCCACACAAGTTAATAATTTAAAATTTCTATTAATTTGATTTTTATCCCCTCTGTTGAGTCTTATAAATTAAAAACCTAATTATCCAAATTTATCAAAATTCTGAAAAAATAACTTTGGTTTCATTTGAAATAAAAACTTGTGAAGTACCGAATGGTTGAGTCTATATATTTCCAATTCGAAGGTTATATATTGAATCATTGATGACATTTGGAGCTATATATAAACTTGTTGTAGGTTATATATTGATGAAAATAAAAATATTGACATTCGGAGAATCGGAGCTATATATACTTATAAAAAAAATCTTCAAAATCATACCAAAAAAAAAACACCGTGGAGGCTGGCCGTGGGACACTGGGATGCACTGTTTGCCGGAGGGACGTGGAGGCTGGGTTGCTACCGCTGCCGACGCTGCTGCCGCTGGAGAGTGGAGACTGGAGTGGAGGGTTGCGGAAGCTGGAGCTTGGAGAGGATCAAATGAGGGGGATTCGGGGAGGGCTGGGGCTCGAATGTTTAAACCCTAGGCAAAAAGGGCAAGCCAAATGGCGCCGTTCCCTTTATGTTTTTTTTTTTTAAAAACTGTAGAAGCAAAATGATGTCGTTTCACTTATTTAAGTGAAACGACGTCGTTTTAGAATGGAATATATATATAAAAAAATAGGTAGCTGACGTTGGCCAGTTTAGCAGTTTTTTTCTAGTTCAAACCAGGACCGAACCGGCCGCTGGCTGACCGGTTCCCTGCCGGTTTTGGCTGGTTCCGAGCTCCGGAAGCCGGTTTGAGTCGGTCCTGGTCGGTTTGCCGGTTTCTTGTACAGCCCTACTTCCTACTCCTATTTCAATGCCACCACTTTTTTTTGCAGCTTCTCATACACATGCAGATGATTCTACTTTCCATCCAAATAATTCCTCACCTACTTATGGTTCCTTCATATAACCTTCGAAGGTCATCAAGGTCTCATAAGCAACCTTAATACTTGCAAGATTATCATTGTAACTTGACCTCATTTCTGCATTCACTCCACCAGTCTGCCATGGATGATGGTACTGTTTCTGCATTCAAAGGTATAAAATATCCTCTCTCTTCTTGTATGTCTTACCCTAAACTCTCTCCATCACATCTAGCATTCACCTTAGCTACTTCCTCTCACTTTGAACCTAAAACTTTTTCCCAAGCCATTAAATTTCCTCATTGGAAAGAAGCAATGGAAGCTGAGATTTTTGCTCTTGAAGCAAATAATACTTGGACCTTAACTGAACTTCCTCCTGAAAAACATCCCATTGGATGTAAATGGGTTTATAAGTGCAAACTTAGGTGAGATGGATCTTTGGAGCAATACAAGTCTAGATTAGTAGCTAAGGTTTACACTCAACAAGAGGGGATTGTTTATTTTGATACTTTTTCACCTGTAGCAAAACTTGCTACTGTTAGATGTTTGCTTGCTCTAGCTTCCTCTCAGAATTGGTGTTTACAGTAGCTTGATGTTAATAATGCATTTCTTCATTGAGATTTACATGAAGAAGTGTATATGATGAACTTATAAAAAAAAAAGTGTATATGATGCTGCCTCCTGGCTTTGCACAGCCCAATGATACATGAGTTTGTAAGCTCAATAAGTTCCTATATGGCTTAAAACAAGCCTCTAGGCAGTGGTTTTCCACATTTTCCACTACCTTACTTGCCTATGGCTTTATACAATCAAAGTCAGATTATTCCCTCTTCACCAGGGTCTCGGGTTCTTCTTTCATGGCTCTCTTGGTATATGTAGATGATATTGTAATTGCTAGCAATGATCATTCTTCAGTTTCTGCACTCAAGTCTTTTCTTGATTCTAAATTCAAACTTAAAGATCTAGGGAATCTCAAATATTTCCTAGGGCTTGAAATTGCTAGATCATCCACTGGTATATCTCTTTGTCAGCGCAAATATGCTTTAGAACTTCTCTTAGATTCAGGTTTATTGGCTGCTAAACCTATTTAATCCCCCATTGACCGAAACTGCAAGCTGTCCAAGGCTGATACTGCTTTATTGGCTGATCCCAGTTCGTATAGAGGGCTTATCGGTCGTCTCATTTACTTGACAATAACCAGACCAGACATCTCTTATGCTGTAAGTATACTAAGTCAGTTCCTAGACAAGCCATGCTAGTCCCATCTTGATGCAGCCAACCGTGTACTCAGATATGTGAAGTTAAATCCTGGCCAAGGGCTTTTCTTTTCCAGATCCTCCTCTCTTCAACTAAAAGCTTTTTGTGACTCAGATTGAGCTAGCTGCCCTGACACTAGAAGATCGGTTACTGGTTTTTGTATTTTTATTGGTGATTCTCTTGTTGCTTGGAAATCAAAGAACTAAGTGGTAGTATCTCGTTCATCTGCTGAAACTGAATATCGCTCAATGGATGCTACATGTTGTGAAATTAAATGGTTTATAGCTTTACTTCAAACATTTCCCATTTCAATTAAATCCCCTACTGTTCTTTACTGTGACAATAAGGCTGCTATACATATTGCTGAAAATCCTGTTTTTTATAAGAGAACAAAGCATATTGAGATTGATTGCCATCTAGTTCGTGATATGCTTCAAGCTGGTTTCATAAAGACTATACATGTATCTACACAGTTTCAGCTAGCTGATATTCTTACTAAAGCCTCGTTTGTTTTCGGAGATGAGATGAGATGAGTTGAGATTAAAGTTAAAAAGTTAAATAAAGTATTGTTAGAATATATTTTTTAAGATTTTTTTTGTTTTGGGGTTTGAAAAAGTTGAATTGTTTATTTTATTTTGTATAGGAATTTGGGAAAGTTGTAATGATTAAATGGGATAAAGATGAGATGGATTTGAAAAAATTGAATTGTTTATTTTATTTTGTATTGAAATTTGAAAAAGTGTAATGATGAAATTGAGATGAGATGAGATGAGATGTTTTTCGAAAACAAACGAGGCGTCTCTTACTCATGATAGATTTCAGTTTCTTGTTGGCATTCTGGGACTCCTTAGTTTGTATAGTCCAGCTTGAGGGGGAGTCTTAAGGGGTTGTTTGGTTTCAAAACTCTCTTCAACTCATCTCAACTCATTTCATCTTCATCATTACAACTTTTTTAAATTTCCACACAAAATATAAAAATAATTTATTTTTTCAAATCCCAAAAGAATCTTCCCAAATTTCCACACCAAAATATAATAAACAATTCAACTTTTTCAAATCCCAAAAGAATCTTCTCAAATTTCCACACAAAATATAATAAATAATTCAACTTTTTTAAATCTTAAAATAATAATAATATTAAAAAATAATATTCCGAAAATATTTTATTCTGCTATTCACAAACCATCTCAACTCATCTCTCAATTCAAACAACCCCTTAATATTTATGTACACGTGTCAGTTGTATTTTACATGTATATAAGTTGGAGTTCATTCGTATGTACAGTACACTTTGTAACCCGAGATCAATACACAACTTTACCTTTTCCCTCTTTTCTCTCCTTCAGCCCTAATTCTTGATTCTTGATTTCTGTTAGGTTCTATGAGCTATTTACTTACAGAAGTAGGGCTATTTTGGTATTTTGAGATTTCTTGTTGCTACGCAAGTAAATTCCTAAATGACTCTCACCTGCTTTTTTTATTTGACCGGGAAGGGGACTTGAACATGCTCTCACCCCGAGAAACTGGATTCAGAGCACATTCATCATTCACCTACTGATTCTTAATATCTTAGTGTGTGGATGTTATACTCTCTAGATCATCTTTTCCACCTCTTAGATGGTATTCACGTTAACCTGGGTTGCATTCATCAGATTACTCATATCCATTGAGGCTGTACCAATGCATCCGATTGGATTGTATCTCTGTGAAATCATACTTACAAAAGAGTCAAAGTATTGTGAAAATATATAGTAAATCAGTTTCTAAGACAAATTATGCACGATTTTTGTGATAGCATAGCATCACCATGATCATGCACATATTTTAGATACATGAAAGTGAATGCTTTGAAAAGCATTTGAATGAGTGTCTTACGTGATGGTTTCTCATTTGAAAAAGTGTCCTACAAAATATAGGTCTTCCCCTAGTTTCTGATAAAAGTTTTCTTTTATTTATTAATTGGTTGGGCAAAACATGATATGAACCTAACCTAACCTAACCAAGGACAAGCCCTGGAATATAACTCACGACAATCATTACTGCATAATTACTCGTTTGCCAACTATATGGTTGCATACTACTTAGAAGGGACTGTTGTGTCGAATGTTTGGAACACCTACATGTTTCATATCAATTATGCATTTTAACAAACTAAAGAAAGATTTTTATAGGACAAGAAGAAGGGACCTTTTATTCTCTGTCCAGGTTGATCAGTTCAGGCAACTATGAAGACTACTGTGTTTCTAGGCCAATTTAATCTAGTGTGACTTTGATTTATGAATCCCCTGAACAATATGGTTTTCTGGGTGGCCAAGATTGAGGCCGTGCTGGCATGCATAGTAGTTGTGAAGAAATCAGTGCCAGCTCATGCTTCTATAAGTGTTTTTCATAGTTGGGGGCAGAACTGGTACTTTTCATTGCCAGATTATGTTGTTTAATAGAAGTCTTTAGAAGTTTTGAGCCATATTACAATGGCAACGAAAAAGTAAACTGGGAAGGGTTTGGTGCAGTGGGGAATGCATGGATAGTTTGGCAAATTTCTAGATGGCAGTGAAGTTCAGTTCTCAATAATTTTTCTAGTCGTGGTAGATTAATTTCATTCTTGTGACTCATCTTGTTATATGCAACCAATTTTTATGTTTCATCACTTTTTATGCATGCAGTGCTCTTCGGCCCTCTCCTTATTAAAGAAGCATTACACAGGATCACATAGAGTGTCAATAGAATTGTTTGGATGGCACGATATACATTGCTGCAGTTAATGCTGAAAGCAGCTCTAAGGACAGTATGGGTTGCATATCATAAAATCACTACCGAATCATAGGCAGGCGTTGGTCTCTTTTATTTTCTCAGATTGCAAGAAGGTGCACATTTTTTAATAAGAGCTGTCCCTGGTTTTGATCATGGTGCTTTGTTTGCTAAGTTCTCCAAATGTATGTTTGTTGCATTTTTCATGATAATTTTGTGCTGGCAGTAGGGATGGCAAGATATACAATGCTGCACATAATTATGGGTTGCACATCATAAAATCCCTACCGAATTACAGGCAGGTTAGTCTCTTTAATTTGTTATCTCACGCTGTGAGAAGGTACATATTTTTTAGTAAGGTTAGGTTTGGTAACTAAGTTCAAACACAAAATTCTCATCTCATTTCATCTCACCATTACAACTTTCTTAAATTTCCATACAAAATATAATAAACAATTCAACTTTTTCAAATCCCAAAACAATAATAATATTAAAAAATAATATTTTAAACTTTCATCTAAAATAAAAAATTATCATCTCACTCCCCAAACCTAACCTAAGTGTCTGGTTTTCATCTTGGGGCTTTCTTTCCTATTCATCAAATATATATATATATATATATATATATATATATATATATGCATTTTTCGTAACCTTATTTCCGCCTGTGCTGGGAAAAGACTCAAATCCAAGGGATGAAGATATAGACCTTAAGAGTATCATTGGTTTCCGCTCTAGTTGCAGGAATCAGTTGATGCTTCATACTTAAATTCTCACGTGATCGATAATTGAATCAAAGAAGTTCAGGTTTTCCAGTGTATGTTTCTTTGTATGGTTGTACAAATATATTTTACCATTTCTAGTTACATCATTTGTAACCTAATTACAAAGAGAAAACTCCTATTTCTTTTTTATGGTTGTACTTGTATATTTCACCATTTTACTTATTGTTGAAAAAAATTTGTAAACTCTGCCTGAGACTTGGCTGTTGATCTCTTTTCCCTAACAGGTGCTAGTTTAGAGGTACCATTAGTATATGGTACTTCAGATAAGAAGGATATATTTTTTTGTTACTTCTTTTCTTATTACAGAAAGTTTTTCTTAATTATATTATTATAGTTGGTTGTTCTTCAATTTGACTCTCTGTTCTGTTCTAGTGTTGAATATGAACTTTATTTTGTTTTTAAAGCCATACTAAAGTCATCACAAAATCCTTCATTTATGAAGTTTTGATTGATGAATAATTATTTACTATTAGAGTAATTACATTAAAGTCAAAGTGTGTTTGATAGAAGGAACTAGTGTCAAATGGTTTCAATGTGTGCAAATTCTATGATGAACCCACCAAAGGGGTTGGCCCAAGTGCTATCCTACGGGGAGGTAATTTGTTCGGGTAGTTTGAGACTGAACCCACTCCCACTTGTTGACATCGCAAGGAAAGCTAAGATTCGGGTCAGGTTGGTGTTGAACCCACTCTTCATTCGCAGCGGAGGTTGGGGGTAAGTCTTCGAGCTTTCGGGGGGGCTGGATCCGCACTTCTCTGCGGGAGGGGTAGAGCAACCTCTGCATGACTCATCCAATGTTTTGAATACCGTACCGGATGCCGTACCAGTCAAGGCACTGGAACAAAATATTTTGGTACTGGTACCGTTTCGGAATAGTCGATATATAAATAAATTATATATATAAATGTATATATATAAATTAGATTTCAAAATAATAATCTATATATGAATAAATTATATATAAATATATAGATATATAAATTATAAATAGCCTAGTCTGAATTGGAAGTCAAAAAATGAGCTTGTAGTTTGAAAAAATAAAAAAAAAATAAAAAAAATTAAGGGCTGAAATATTGGCCGGTACGACCGGTATTTCAGCCAGTACAAAACACAGTATATACCTGTACCGGATCGGTGGCCGGTACGGAAAATACCAGCCGGTACGGTACGAAATTAAAAACACTGGACTCATTCTTTTAAATTTTGTGGTGAGGTAAGTTTTCGGACAGTTTGCAACTGGACTCGCTTCCACATATTGACGCTACGAGGAATGTAACTCTTCATTTTCGGGCAGTTGAGGACTAACCCGCACTCTGCCGTGGGAGTGATAAAGTAGCCTTATGCATTACACTCACCCCTTTGGTATCTCGTGGGAGAGGTAAGTATGGACAACAACATAGCTGGTCCGCTCTTCGCCGCGATAGGGGTCAGGGTAAGTTGTTCGGGCTCCGGGGGGGTAGGACCTGCTCTCCCTCGCGGGGGGCGGGGGGTAGAACGGCCTTTTGCCTAGTTCTCCCCTTTGGTCTTGCGGAAGGTACGCTGTCCAAGCAGTTTGAGACTGTACTTGCTTCCGCCTGTTGAAATCTGAGGGAAGGTAAGTGTTGGGCCAGGCTCGTGTTGAGCCCACTGTTCATTGCGGTGGAGGTTGGGGTAAGTTGTTCGGGCCCTGGGGGGGCAGGACCCATTCTCCATTACGGAATAGGTAGAGCGGCCTTCGGCCTAGCTGTCCCCTTGATCTCAAGCCCTCGACCCCCACTTGGGCTCAAGCAGAAGTCGTGACGCCGGTATGTTGGCCGCTTGGGTCAAACACCTCTTGCATAATGTGAAAGCATAATGTGTGCTCGAATGCTCAACAATTGCGTATCGTGAATTCGTAGCAGAAATATAAAAAGAGGCAGTCAATCAATAGTACCAGAAATTCTAATTACAAGTC
This sequence comes from Cyclocarya paliurus, assembly GCA_029856935.1. Taxonomy (NCBI): domain Eukaryota; kingdom Viridiplantae; phylum Streptophyta; class Magnoliopsida; order Fagales; family Juglandaceae; genus Cyclocarya; species Cyclocarya paliurus. Next base: position 10,661,107 of record CM056947.1, read on the forward strand.
CAACAAAAAATAATCCATAAGCCACCAGTCTCCCAATCCCCGACATAAAATTTTATACAGTTATTCGACTAATTAAAAAGGAAACACCGAACAATGCTACATAAGGGGAAAGGTACCCAAGTCTTCACTGCTAAGGCGAAACCAATATCCAAGCTCATAATCACCCTCTGCATAAAACATCTAAGGTTTCGCACTACCATGAGATCTCGCAATCTCAGCAAGTAAAGCCAGTAGAATGACACCCAAAAATACAAACACAGAAAAAGTGGACTTATCACAACATTTAAAAAAAAAAAAAAGAAGAGATCCTTCAAGAGTGCATGAAACCAATATCCTTCTCAGCAATTTACAAAAAATGCCACGCACACCAAAAACCCACATTTCCATTTTTAAAGCATCCATTTAATTACGCGTACACCATGGTCTTCCTTATGGACCACACGTACACTCTGGCTCCCTTCGTCACACCACGGGTAATGACCTTGCACGTGACTTCGTAACAAGGGATGCCCAGCTCCAAGCCCTTTAATGCAGCGTGCCTCTGTGACAATGTCATTAATGTGGTGTGTAGCTCAAGTAGTGATGTCATTAATGCGACGTAGTTCTCCGATTTGCCTTATTCCGCTAGTGTCCTCGGTGGTCTGTTGATGCCATTTTGTCAGAGAATTGAGGGTTCCCCTTCCTGCTTATTCACGTGGATAGGTAATCAAGGGCTGGACGTTGTTCGAGGGATCTCCAGGACGGCTAGACCCATCCCCCTCTGTAGTATGCTCCAACATGGGGGTTGTGTCTAGGGGAGACTACTTACAGGCTGGGCCGAGGGGCCTATTTGTTTTTGGTTGGGCATTCTTTTCTTATTCTTTTAGTTACTCTCAGGCCCACTAAAAAGGGGGAAAAACCCCTTAATATATGGTACTTCAGATAAGAAGAATATATTTTTTCGTTTCTTCTTTTCTCATTGCAGAAAGTTGTTCTTAATTATATTATTATAGGTGCTTGTTCTTCAATTTGACTGATCTCTCTCTCTGTTCTGTTGGATATGAACTTTATTTTGTTTTTAAGGCGATACTAAAGTCTTCACAAAATCCTTCATATATGAAGTTTTGATTGATGAATAATTATTTACTATTAGAGTAATTACATTAAAGTCAAATTGTGTATGCGTGCAAATTATTCTATGATGTTCCTAGTATTGATAAGTTTCATTTTCTCTAAAATTAAGATGTTATACCGATTTGATTTGGATTTTGAATGGTGTAGAAGAGGTGCTGCAAATGGTCTATCACTTTATACCTTTATTCTAGTTTTATTTTTAAATTTGCAATTATGTGAGAGGTGTGAATATATGAGAGTTTTAACATTTGCACATATGCTCTGCATGCTGCTGTAGGCCCTCTGTATTCGAAAGGAATTATTGTTTATTAAATATGAAAACTATTCGGTACAGAATGCATGATTCTTACTGCTCAGCAACATTTATATTAATTGTACCAAAAGCATGGAACTGGTTTTTGTCTCCTATTGTTGGTACATTGGCCATAGCCATCGGTATTGATAATGGTCTATTGCATGCATCCCTTAAAGCAAAATGATTAAAGAGACTACTCATTTTTGTGTTGGTTGAATTCAGACTTACCCCATCCCATGTCTGGCTCAGAGTTGAAACAATTCACCCGGCCCGCTTCATACAGGAGAAAGGTAGTTTGCTAGTTTATACACACGTGAATTCTGCTTCACTATCCTCATTAATCCAGACTGACTTTAAGGAAGTAGTCCAAAGCCCAACACTTGCTTCTTTTGTTACAAAAGCCAAGATTATCGTCCTTTATTTTCGCAGATAAGATGAGATGACTTGAGATTAAAATTAAAAGTTGAATAAAATATTGTTAGAATATATTTTTTTAATATTATTTTTATTTTGGGATTTGAAAAATTGAATTGTTTATTTTATTGAGTGAGAATTTAAAAAAGTTATAATAATTAGATAAAGTGAGATAAGATAAGATGAGTTGTAAAAATAAACGAATGACTTTCCGATGGCCATTAGAGTCTCTGCCCAACCGAATTCCACCTCCTACATTCCTTTCCTTTCCATTCAAGACCTGCATTTTTATATTATATCTAAAATTGGATGCACCAACTAACTGGCTAGATGCCTTTCATTGTCTGACCTGCACCAAAGAAAACGACCCAGGCTGAGAGATGATGAAGATCATGTTGAGAGAGAGAGAGAAGGAGATCATAGATGGGACCATTTCTGTTTATGGAAAACTATTATTCAAAAGACTCTTTTTATCTTTTCTTTTCTTTGATTTTTTTTTCCCCGTCATCTCTGTGCTATATATGGGCTGCTGTAGTTCCCGATGAGTGAGGTGGGAAGGAAGGAAGAGCAGAGAAAGTGGGAGAAGAATGAATTATTATACTGTGGTTGCAGTATTATATTTTATCTACACAAGTATTTTAAATGTGCTGTGGGGAAGAGGAGATAAGGTGGTGCAACCGTACATGATAATGCAAAAGTAAATTAAAGGAGAGACACCCCCACCCCCAACAGCAAGATCTCCTCTCTCCAGGCTTCTTTTTTATCCGATCCAACCTCATTCTCAGAGAACATGTTCCTGTATTCATCACTTGTTGACAAATAAAATAACTATTTTATTGTGTGTAGTGAAGAGAGAAGATAGTGTACTTTTCCTTCTCATCGATCTGTACAGTGCCTTGGAATCAGGGTGCTGGAGTGGGTTTTCTTGTTTTGAAGCGGTTTTGCAGGCTAGAAAGGGAAACGAAACAGAGAGACAGAGCAGGAGACAGTACCATATAACACGTTTCTCTCTCTCTCTCTCTCTCTCTCAATTCTCCAAATAATTTGATATAATTTTGTCAAATATTTGGCATTCAGTGCCAATTAATATTCATCTCATTTAGTTAGAAGTAGTAACAACCAGTCTTCATACAACTTTCGTAAATTTTCATACAAAATATAATAAACAATTCAACTTTTTTAAATCCCAAAAGAAAATACTTTAATTACAAATGGATTATATAAAAGTAAATCTATAAACTGATATAACTTGATATGATATGTTAGATTGTAAAGTTAATTTTATTATAAAGTAGATCTAAAAGACTCCATAAAGTTACATCAGTTTGTGGATTTATTTTATGTAATCTCTTTGTGTCTATAACAGTTCTCAATTCCAAAATAATAATAATATTAAAAACTAATATTTTAACAATATTTTATTCAACTTTTGACTTTCATATTAACTCATCTCATCTCATCTCAACTCATTATTCAAACCACATCTAAATATAGTTTATGCATGATTTTGTCGTTCTACTTCCTTGTAAACATGTACGTTCATTTATAGCCTTTGTTAAGTCGATATACGTAGCCTTGAATGAAATCCATTGAGTACTGTGTCTGTGCATTTTTCATATACTGCTTAATTCAACTGCATCATATAAATTTACATTGGGCATAAATGAAAAGGGATATATGAATTGTTGAGCCATGATTTCTATTCTACCTAATACAATTATTTATCTCGATTCATGTTTATTTTTTAATATTAAGATCATATTTTTGGATTTGGTTATAATATTATTACTAATATGGTAGAATTTTAACAATTTGCAATAAAAAAAAACTTTTTATTTTTATTTTTATTTTAAATTTTATTCTCTCCATAATGCAACACTTTTAAGTGACATTTTATATTATTGAGTGACTTATAAAACCATTTAAAATGTAATACAACAGTCGACATGATTATTGAACATCAAAACCATAATAAGATCAGTAGCATTGTTGATTGGTACAATACTTTGTGTGTTTATTGGATGACATATCAATGTAAGCGCATTCCTTATGAAATGGATTATAGCAATATCTCACTAGCTAGCATTGATCAACCTATTCAGCTAGAGCTCGATCCCTTGTAAAACAAAAAAATTCCATCCTTTCGATCGTTTCTTGAAGTCGACCCAATAGATCGACCCTAGCTTTATAGCTTCGACATCCCATGATCATCATAGGGTGGTCCAGTGTTTTGATTGGGGTCCACAATTAATATTCAGACCCACCCCTTTAACTTGGTGATATTGAAGCTTGTGGCCATATGAACAAAATAATCTAAATATAGTCGAAATTAGAAAATTACCATGAAATTTGATAGTTGTTGAGACAGCCTAGCTAATTAGTTTACAACCATGTTCGTACTTTTGATCTACCTTTTGGTTGCATTACTTCCACGATCGTTCATCCCTTTACTACCTTTTTGTAAGTCTTCAGCTTTTGCAGCAATGAGCTTAGAATTTTAGAGTGGAGTAGAGACAAATTAAATGTAAAAAGATAATTGTTACAGACAAAAAGAGATCACATAAAGTAAACCTACACACTGATGTGGCGTCATGGAATCTGTTATATTCACTTTTTAATAAAAATAACTTTATAATTTGACGTACTACATCAAATCATTTCAGTTTGACAGTTTGTGAGTTTACTTTTATATAATCTATTTGTAGCTAAAGTATTTTTCTTAATTGAATACCATAGGACACATTTTATATATGTATTTTTCTAGTAATTTATTCTAGTGATCTAGTATAAGATAATGAATTCTTTTTATTCCAAAACATTATACGGAACTTTACTAACCATATTCTTCTAAATTATGATAGTAATTAACATAATCTTTAATGAAAACTAATTACAAAGAATTAATCCGTAATTAGTTCTAAGGATTTACTTAAATACGTACGTAAGAGAAACGATACATGAAAAGTTGGGATGAAAACGAACTTGTTACGTACCCATGATAACACCTCAAGTATAAAACCAACCCAGACCACGCCTGTTAATACATGATGTCATATTAACTCTCTAAAAAAACATAAAGTGATTAACTTAATTCATTGATATCTTTGGAACATTCTTTCAGTGATTAATGTTTTTAACCCTTATGTGATAGATCTATGAGGTCTTCTACACAGATCTACTTCAGTTTACCCTGATTCCCAGCATCTTGGTAAGTTCGTTGGCAATTCCATGCAGCACATGAAGCAGGTTGCATCAGAACCTGATCCATCTCGAAAAGTGTTCCATTTCAACAGGAGGATGAGCCCTATAAAGGCTTTTTCTGCATGCTGCTGCTGCTACTGCACATTAGGATATATATATAATGGGAACAAGTTGAACAAGCTGCTACGTACGCCACCTGTACATTTCCGGTGGATCCAACGGAACCGGATTCCGGCCACCGCCAACCGGGAAAAGTAGCAATCTTTCATTTAAAGGAGTCTGGTGAGATTTCTGACATCTGTCATGTGAGTGTGGGGCTTTTGGTTTCTAAAAGATAGAAAGCGACCATTTTTAGACTACTCCAACAGTTTCCCACTGGCTTTCCACTCAAATGTATTCTATATGTCATTTACCCAAATTTCACAGCAAAATGATTCACATTGCACCCATCAAAACCAGTACTTATGCTAGTCCTGCCACAGTTGGTGCATCTGAAGTACCCTTTCCATTTCCATTTGGTGGGCCGCAAAATCTCTGAATGTGCAAAAAAAATTTCATTCTACCTACCAAAAAATAAAAAAATAAAAAAGGTTGCAGGTTTTAATGGAGTGTGTATAATGCCATGTTAAATTTCAAAATTACCATTCCCAAATCAGAACTTTTAAGTAAAATGATCATATTTCTATACAGCTTGCTACTTGCTAGATCTCTGAACAGATCTAATTATTGGTCTGCTAATATCTTGAAGAACTTGGCCCCACAAGTTTAATATTGGCCTAGATCAATATGATCAGCCAGTTGGCTGAGATCGATGCTCTTCCTGCAGGCAGCAATAATCATGTGCTTGTTTTAATCTTTATATCTGAAACGATAAAGCTGGGAGTGTGCCTGATTAGAGAAAGGGAAAAAAAAAAAAAGAGTAAAGGAAAAGGAAAGGATCCTTTGAAAGAGCAAAAGGTAAGAGATTGGGAAGAATTTATTTCAGCATATAATATTCAACCACTTGTTATATATAGCTTTGCCACCTGATTGATGGTCTGTTCCCGATATCACTATTTTATTCCTTTCCTTTCTTTTCTTCCTTCTTACCCTTACCCTTTCTTTCTTTCACTGAACATTCTGATAAAACTCTCAGCAGTCTATCACTCTTTCTTTGTATCTTTCCCATCCCTCTGTTCATCTGCTCCTCAGTTCTGTCAAATAGTTTTTTTTTTTAATATACAGTACTACTGCTTATTAAGCCATGGATGTAAGGCAGTTAAGGTCTGAGAACCAGATGGAGATGATGATGATGATGGAGATGAATAAGCTTCTTCCAGTATTCAGTGAGGCCTACAACAGCGTTGCTGAATTGCCACCGCCGGAACAGTTTTCTGGTGATAGCAGCGGCAATAAAGTTGGTGCCATGCCGCAGTACATAGATATTGAACCCAATATGGCTTCTCCCTCGTTCGTAAACCTCCCATCCAGTACTGTTTCATTCACTAACATGACTAACCCAATTCATCAAGAGTCATTAGCACCAATATCTTTCTTATCCAGCACCTCCATTGGGAAGTGGAGAGGTGATTTATCTGGTGCAGGTTCGTTTTCTGCATCTTCCCAGAAGCGGAATTCCATGGCTGCAATGAGGGAAATGATCTTCCGGATTTCCGCCATGCAGCCAATCCACATAGACCCGGAGTCAGTGAAGCCTCCCAAGAGAAGGAACGTGAAGATATCGAAGGATCCTCAGAGCGTTGCCGCGCGCCATAGGAGAGAGAGGATAAGTGAGAGGATAAGGATTCTGCAGAGACTTGTCCCAGGAGGAACCAAAATGGACACTGCCTCCATGTTGGATGAAGCAATTCACTATGTGAAGTTCTTGAAAACCCAGGTGCAATCCCTGGAACGAGCCGCGGCTAATCGGCCAACTGGGATAGGGTTCCCGGTGGCCATGTCCAGTGGGAGTTACCTCCCGGCCATGGCTAAGGCTTTTCAGGCTCCTCCTCAAAATGTGCAGCCTTTCGAAGATGCTAATTAATTAATTAGCTGATCAAGAAGACAACTTGGTTTCAGTATATATGAAATGCATTTTGTTGAATGATGCTGATCATTTTTGGAGGTTGTAACTCTTGTAAAGGCCGGGCCATGCAAGCTAGCTAGCCGCTAGGTTCATAGAATCATATTCTCTCTATCTTTTAGGCTTGTATCCCATGCTGCATTGCTATATAATAATTGAAATCAATCACTGAAACCAACCCCAATCCCACAGTTCTTCAATATTATTGCTTTGAGAATCTCTCTCACTATCTATAGCAGATACCCATGAAGCTCTTCAAGACTTCAACGCACGGCTTAATTAAATATTGAACAATTCATGCAAAGAGAAAAAAAAGAAAAGCAGGCTATTTATGTGTAGGAAAAATGCAGTCCAAAACTGAGAACATATAATGGTTATGAAGATTGAACATTAGCAAATTAAGAAAACAACTTAGGTTCTAGACTTCTGATAATTGCAAAGCATCCTGAGAATCATGATGATAATATATGTTTGCGGCTGACTGCAGACTAAGCAAACAATCTTCTTATATATGAATGCTATGAAAAATCTAGAGAGACTGACATGAGATGACATTGACTCGTGTCGAGGGACCATGCATAGATGAGAGAGGAGGTTTGAGAATTGTAGGTACATGGAAATTCCAATGCTTTTCCTTTTGAATGGGGACACCTGTGCCTACCATGAAAACCTGCTAATCCGGTCTTCGAAACGCAGAATGTGGAAAAGCTAAACACAGAATATTGCAATCGGCTGTAACACGTGTTCAGGTCCAGCTCTGCATATATAATCAATCACTCACGCGTCCGAGACATTAGCGCATACAGGAATTGAAATCAAGAGCACTTAAGAGTTGTTTATGTAGTGTCGGGTGAGTTTATCACCCAGTGTTTCCATGTCACATTCAATTAGGTAAAGAGGCAGCTGAAGATCATCAGCAAGAGTAGAGAATGCATGGGAAATACGCGTGAAGGTCTGACATTGCGGAGGCGTTTAAACAATCGGGCGTTCTCTCTCTCTCTCTCCCCCACCCACTAACCCAACACGTGATCTCAATCTACGTAACCAATTCATTTCGACATTTACATCTTAGGTGGCTGTCCACGTCAGATTTTCAAAATTACTGGTTTTTTCTAATTGACCATATTAAGAATAATTCAATATTTTGTATCCCTTTGTTTGGGTATCCTAGTATTGATCTATATATCTTATGATAACGTTGATGTATGGTGGACTGTTGGAGGCATTTGTTTCGTAGTCTTATGGTGTGTTTAGTTGTTGAACTCAACTTAATTTAAATTAATTTTTGATAGGTGTATTGCTTTTTGAACTTCTCATAAAAAAGTTAAATTTATCTCAACCTACTTCATACATTCAAATATAATATATTTTAATTTATTTACATTCAAACTGATCATCTCAATGAGATCTACAAAATCCTACTATTCATAAATAAAATCAAATAATTTAAGATCATCTTAACATTCAAACGCAACCTTAGCTTATATAATATATAATATCATATATATACTAGCTAGTGGAAGAAGAGAGAGGAATATTAAATCCAGGTCGCTTGACTTGCATTCAGCCTGGAATTTGATCGGCATTCCAATTTAGCAATGACAGAAATATTGATGCGAAAGAAAAAGAATTATAAACTAGCTAGAACATGACGGAGAAAGTACTATTTGAGTGCTGAGAACTTAACGAGGGGGAGAGAGGCAGATATATGGGTTTATCAGAAGGGTCGCGCTATTGTGTCGCTTGCACAGTACCGCTCATTTTGACCGCCTGACGTGGCAGTCTACGTGGCATGTCACGTGGCATATAAAATTATTATTAAAAAAAAAAGAAGAAGAAAAGAACGTAACGGTACGAGAAACGGGTTGAAAATTGAAATATAATATCTATGAACCCCTGTTTCAGTAGATCGTTTTCACCCCCCCCCCGCTCTCCCCTCGCTCTCCCCTCTCTCGCCCTCCCCTCGTCGTCCCATGGCCGTCCTCTCGCTGTCCCATGGCCGTCCCTGTGGCCATCCCGTCACTGAACACCGTCGCTGACTGCCTTCCGCAGAGCTTCAACCGAGTGCCTTCTGTCGCTCAAAGGCTCGGCTCCCTCTTCATTGTGCAATTTATTTCAGGTAACCTCCACTAGCCAAAAGCTTCGATCTAGAGATAGACTTTTCCATTTGTGTGTTTGTATAAACTGTGACGCCCCGACTCCCACGTACAAAAAGTCTCGAGAATCGTGACATCAGGATGATGACAACACGGTCACGCATCCCAACGACAAGTGCCAAGTGTGTGCTACAAATAAACAGTGCACAAGTAAAATACACAGCGGATAATAAATAAGTCAACTAGTACTAGAATTTTAGTTTAATACAAATATCCAAATACAAATCTCTTAAAATAAAAGTCAAAGTTCCATAAATAATAATACAAGTCTGAAATAAAAACACAGCACGAGTGATCCCAAATCACTCTTCCGGCGGAGCCAAATCCTCAGGCTCGGCATCTGCATCAATATCAATATAATCTGCAGTACCATTAAATGGTACCACAAGTAAGTTATAACCTAACCAATTATGAAATAAAAACACATTTAAGCATCTAATCATGTATGCCCATGATGCAGTATGCAAGAAATCCAACACACGCCAAAAATTACATTTGGCCCAAAAACAAAATCCAATAAAACATTTCCACCATTTTCCCAGAAAATGGCCCAAAACAATTATCAATCATTTTCCCAGAAAATGACACACAAAATCCAACTCACGGTATTTTCTCAGAAAACAGCTATTTTCCATTTATCCATTAATCCATATGCACCATGGTCTCCCCTAGGGACCATCCGCACGTCCTGGCTACTTTATGAGCGATGCCCAGTTCAGCACCAAGTGCGTTCGTGGCCAGGTCATCCTCTAGCCCCGCCAGAAGAAGGGCCACGGAGTTGGCACGTAACTCGTCCGATCCCGTTGTCGCCCAGCGACAACCCAGGGGATGTCACTCAGTATATTTCGCTCCCGAGTGACCAGAGGAGCCCCAACGAGATAATGCTCTATCTCGGCTTGGGGTCGTGATACACACGCACCTACAAATCCAGTCAACACAGGAAAACCCAGTTTTCAAAACAACCACATGATCATGAATGCAATTACATGAAAACCCAGTTTTCAATTTACAAACATGACATGCGTGCAATATGCAGTGTACCAAACCACAACCATAATACCCAATAACCAAATCCACATCACAATATAACCAATAACCAACAACAACCCAATCACAATAACCAACACAACAAATACTCTGTCCTCAATCCATCCACCCCCGAACTCCTCGGATTTAGTCCGGAACCAACCAGAATACAGTATAATCAATTAGTGAAAAAATATATTTAAATCTCAAAAGATTATTTAGGAAATACTTACAGTGCTATAAAAATATTTTGGGAGGATCATGGAGGAGTGGGAAGCACCAAAACCACAACTCCACAGTGTTAAAACACTGTGGCCGAAATACACAGTGAACCCAAATTTACACGAGGTCAAACGAAGACTTGGGAACTGTAGGGTAGGGCCTATGAGAGGTGGTGAAGCTAATAGTGGTGACCTTTGGCCGTGGGTGGCGGCCGAAACGGCGGTTTAAGGCTGAAAAGTTCAAATCGGAGTTTGAGTTAGTTGAGGCGGCTCCGGCGATGGATCGGGGCCGGGATTGGGTCTAAAAGGTTGCTAGAGGGCCAGTGATGAGGTGGTGAAGAAATGGTGGCCAGACGGCGACGGAACGACGAAAAGACTGCCGTGGGTTCGAACGAGCAATGAAGGTTAACGATGGCAAGGCGCGGGTTGAGATTTAGTGGGCTGGGTCGCCGGTCGGTGGGGAGTTGATTCGGCCGGGCGGTGATGACCACGGCGGCCGGTGGCGGTGACGGGGAGGAGAGAACCGAAACACGGGGGAGAGGAGGAGAGAAAGGGTATCGGGCTGGGCAGGAAATAAAGCCGAAGGAGAAAGAAAGAGAAGGAGAAAAGAAAATGGAGGGAAAAGAAATGAGGTCCAACCCTCACATCTTGGGTCACAAAAATGATCCAACGAAAAAGATTTTAAAACCACTAGCTAAAGAAAATAATTCAAATGCAGTGAAATGCTAAATTAAAACAATAATAATTTTAAAACCCAAAAATAAACCAATTTAAATTAAAGATCACTTTAAATATAAAACAATAAATAACACTAAGAAAACACATAAGAATTAATTTTCACAACTTAAAATATTATAGAATAATATTTAAAAACTCTCATAATTTAAAACAAGAGAACCAATCACTAAATAAATTAAATTAAATCCTTCATTAAAAATACACTAAAATACGGGGTGTTACATAAACTTTTTTCTCACAAAAATTCTGACTTGCTTCTAGGGTTCGGTTTGGTCCCTTTTGTTAAGTCTAGAATTTCTAGCATTTTGTGTGAGATTAATTTCTATGTACTTTTTCATGTTAGGTCTAATTGCATTAATCATATTGATACTGAGTTGTGTGAAGCGAGGATATCAGAATTTTATAGCCCTAAATAGAGTTCCAATTTAGGGCTCAGTTCCAATTTGTGTAGAGTTTACTTGGGGTATAGAAATTATACATATATTATGAAACTATAGATATTAAATCTGTCACCAAATAATTTTCAAATCATGATATGATTCCACATCATATATTATGAAACTTCCAATTTAGGGCTCAGTTCCAATTTGTGTAGAGTTTACTTTGGGCATAGAAATTATACATATATTATGAAACTATATATATTAAAACTGTCATCAAATAATTTTCAAATCATGATATGATTCCACATCATAGAATTAATGAATAGTATTACTCTAACAATAAATAATGGATCTTAACACGGCTTGACATGATCAACCAAGACTTTCATCACTCGATTCTGTGTAAGTTTCAAAACATCACTGTTGTATTAGTTTCTTGGTGGGTGTCCAAGAAAACTTAAGAAAGAGAGAATATCATTTTCCCTTTTAACCTAGTTGGATGCGGTCCCATATATCTTGAACTTGATATATATATATATATATATATATATATATATATATATATATATATATATATTTATTTATATAATCTTTTATGAAATTCTCAAAGCTACCAATCCAAATCTACCATGTGACTCCTTTGCATATAACTTGTACAATGCCAACAAAACCAAAACATTTACCATTGGAGCCAACTTCTAATAGTTGCATAATTATTGGATTCTGTATGTATTAATGGTACCATGCTTACCTCTTCTTAAAAAAATAAAGAAAAACAACTAGATGAATTATTACTTGGGTTTAGAAGTATAACTCAAATGTCATTTTTACTTCTTCTTCGGCTTGGCATGGTCAATTTATTTGAAACCCTAATATTTAAAAATGTGTGGAGTTTATTTGGAACTCTAATATTTAAATATTTTGAACTTTTCATATTCTATGTATGGTATAGATGTTGTGATCCATGATCATGATTACGATGTGCTTAGAGGTCTTTATCTCAAGAGGTAGCAAACTATTTCACAATGGGAATGTGAAAATGTGTTTGCTTTCCTATGGCTGTAATAGTATGTACCATTAAACTCCAACATGGGAATGTGAATCTGTTGTACTATACATGTAGTTCAAAAGTAAAAATCCAAAACTCTGATTCTGTTAAAATGACTGTAAAAAATATTGAATCTGAATCTAAGTCTATTCTGCTATAGTTTTTTGACATTTTCTACAACAACTACATTTATTGTTCTCTTCATATATACATAGCAATGTCTGAGTCACATAGTGGAAATAGCTCAACCTCATTAAAGTCAATATACGAGTACCCCACTTGTCATTGTGGAATTAAAACTTGTCAAAGAACTGCGCATACGGAGGAAAATGAGGGGCGGCGGTTTTTTTGATGCCAAAACTATATGGTGATATTTTCTCTTCTTGTTCCAAAATATGTCATTCATGTGGATAGTCTTGTTTGCCAAAATTTAAGTGAGTTTTTCTGTTTTGCAATCTGGGAAGTCTTGTGGATACTTCTGCTGGTCTGACCCTGAAATACCATTATATTGCCAAAAGACTATCAAACGATTATAACACTCAAATGATAAATTAAAAGTTGAAGTTGAAAAGATCCAAGCATCAATGGATATCCAAACGTTGAATCATCGTGTGGAAATAGAGGCCGAGAGGCACAAGAGACAACTGGAGAAGACTACCTACGTTCTAACAATTACATTGTCGTGGTTTTTCTGTTTTGGGTTACTTATATCTAGTTTTGGTTGGTTCAAAGGAAAATGTTAATGTTGTAATAGAAGTTAGCATGTAGAAGGTCTTTGTATTTTGTGGGAACTCTTTGTATTTTTTGAGACTTTGAATACAAAGGTTGTATGTTATTTGTTTGTTTGTAGTACTTACCAAAAAAAAAAAAAGGTGTTTGTTCAAGACAATATTTCCATTTGGCAAGAGATGACCATTACCGGTGCTTCTGGAAATAATTCAGCAAAACCAGCCTACTGCATCTATGTGCCCAGATATATATAGCTATTTTTATGGTTCATATATAGCTTTTGATAATAAGTATTACATTGCTAGCTAGGACCTTAATTCAACACCTTTAGCATCATCATGACCTGCAGCATGCTTTTAAACCACATGCATGATGACCAAACTGGTACGCACGCTTAATTAGTGTTCTTATCCATTATCAAACTCAATGCCGCAAGATACACCATTAATATATGTATATTAACACCTTTAATATTCCCATGTAATAACATTCTCCTATACAACATCTGGGTACACCTTCTCCTCAAAATGCACTTCATTTACAACATTGTTGGACAACACCATCATAAATACAAAAACCAGCAAGTGCATAACAACATATGCCCAACAATAAGTGTTCAAAATATTTTCTACATACCTACACCTTAAACAATACACCATCATGACTGCCACCATGTAGGTTGATATAGGTCATCCTGATCCGAGAGATTCAATCTCACAGGTTGCGCTTGTACTGGAGGTGGAGGAGCAGTCGAGGGAGTTGCAAGATAATCCAACGCATGTGTCCAAACTGGGCTAATATTCCCATGTTGCCAGAATACCTAGGAAAATGATAAAATATAATTTTATAAGGGTTCTATACATAAACAAAAGAAAAGAATTGGAATAAACTTGTGGACACTTTACTTTTTAAGTGTACCTGGGTTTGTGGAGCCATTTGTTGTATGCCGCTCACACTGTAAATTGGTGTATCTTCTCTTGATAATTGACTACTCCTCTATGCATAACAACAAAAATCAAGAAAATATTATGCACAGTAACCTAAAATGAACATTTGCAATCTAGACAATTAAGATGGAACTTAAGACACTTCATTAACATATGGAAAATAAATAAAATGAAGCAGGTGCAAACAAACAATAAGTAGGACATATACGATATTTTTTCTGATTTGGAACTTCTAAAAAACTAATAGTATCTAGGAAAGATCTTATACATATGTTCAAAAATAATGGTGCAATATACAACCTCTGTTGTGGGCAATCTCCTTCTCGTACTCGATTTCTTGAGAGCCTTCTCAATTGGGTACGTTCTTGTAACGCCCATCCTCGTGGTGGGTATTTTTTTTTTTTTACAAAATATTTTAGAAAATACGACGGGAATTACCGTCCAGTTTAAAACCTTTCACTGTTCTTCCCAGGGTGCAAGACTCTACGTTAATAAATAAATTTTTGCTTTTACAATAAAAGAGGCTTGGGGTTTAAAACAGTGGAAAATATAAATCTTTAAAATAAAAGGCATTTTCTTACATTTAAAACCTTCATGCCTAGACTTTCGTGCCCTTCTCCTCTTGGCCGTGTCCCTCCTGAGCGTATTATTCATTCAGTTCCTGTGGGGGGAGGGGCACACATAAAAACTAAAATGAGTCGAATACTCAGTAAGCGTTACTTCATACCGTTAAAATATAAAAACATAGGTTTTCAGTCATGCATTCATCATTCCATACATACTATACGTACATGCATACGTGCTTTCGTTTGAAAACATCACTGACGGGGTTTTTCTTCTTAAAAATCGATTTTCTTTTCGTAAAACGTTTCTCCCATCAGTGCCTACATTTCTTAAAGAGTGCCGTGCATTCTTACGTTACTTTTTCTTTTCGTAAACGTCAGTATACGGGGGTTTTCATAATTAAAAACGTGTTTTCTTTTGGTAAAACCTTACCTCGTTACTGCCTTCAATTATTGAAGAGTGCCATGCATTCATACATTCTTTTCTTATCGCTTTCATAGGCCAGTGCACACTGTTACGCCCCGTGTGCTGGGGTTAGCGGCCTTTTGGGCCGATGGATTCGCCGTGGCCACGGGTTGGAATCCCTTTCCGTCAGGGATGCAGCACTGGGTGCACTACCAGATACTACCGCCCGGCATTGCAATCTGCCCATTCATTCATTTGGGTACCCCGTTCATTCATTTCATGTGGCCGTTACGTATTTTCATACATTTATGCACGCTCATGCCTATCTTTCGTTCTTTCTTACGTTCATTCAATTCATGGCGACTCTAGAGAGCCGCGGCTTTCATTCATTTCATGTGCATGAGCATGCCTTTCCTTTCTTTTCATTTCTTTTCGTGCTTTCATGGAAAAACGTATTTTCGTGCGAAAACATTCTTTTCGTGAGAAAACGTTCGTTTGGGGCGAGAGCCCGAAAACATCTTTTCCTTCATCATCTTTTCTTTGAAAATACATACAATAGATACCACGTATAGTCATCCATTCACATGCATACACTTAATACTTTTGGGTGCGTGAAAAGGGGCTGCCAAAGGGGGCCGTACATACTTATACTTTAAATGCGTTACATTTCATTCTTCTTTTCGTAAACACGTCTGCCCTTGAGAAGGGAGACCATTCCTTTTCTTAGCTTTCGTAAGGAAAAACGTTTCTATTTCTTTTTCATATCTTTAGAAAACTCTAGAAGAGTAGGAATGTAACACTTACCTGGACTCCATGCTACTTTCATACCATACAGTCCGTTCATACCGTACAGTCCATTCATGCGTGTCAAATGAAAACCTACATGCATACATAACCTTAACGTTATTCTCTATCTAGTGCATAAGCAACTGACTAGAAATAGAGCTATACTTTACTTAGAGAACACTCTCCTTCTATACCGTGCTCTTTCACGTTTCTTACTATGATAAAAATCCTTAGAGACCCATTACGGTCTCTACTTCCTTCAACCTTGACGTTCTACTCGGAGTGCTTACTCACAGGGTGAACTCATGATTCACCTTAAGATTAAACACTAGGACCTTTGTCCTGTTCTTCTTATTAATCACATTCCGACGTACGACTTAGACCAACCAAGTCATGCATCCCATTCTTAGACAGTACCTTCATCCTTACCCTCATGCATCTTAGCTCACTCTACTTCTCATGATCATCCGTACACATCACACGGCTCTACGCCAACCCTAAGGCTAAATTACCGAGTCATCATACATAGGACAGATTACCCATTATTTACGATAAATCCGTCCGGCACATGTGTCTAACCAGACAACACACGTACCTTACCCTTTTATCTCTTAAGACCATCATGTAATACATTGATCACAGAATCGTATGGCGAATGCCATACTTCGTTACCAACCTTCTCATACCCGGCTAGCACGACTCTTCGTGCTACTCGGCCCTAATGACAGTTTATCCCAACTGTTGACACGATGGGACTCTGTTCATAACAATACTTCTCGTCACGCCATATAGCTCGAGACTGATCCCAAGCTACACCGTGACCTTGTCACAGCACCTCACATACGTCTTAGGTCATCACAGTGCAACTCCATGATGGACCACGTCACTTCATGACGTTGCCCAATCATGCTTTCGCTGCGCTGCTCTGATACTTCTTAACTACTTCGCACTTATTCCCGGTCATAAACCAATCACACGGCAACCTTTGTCGCCTTGGACTACAGCCATACTTCACAGCCATTTCGGGACACTGTTCCACAGTTCCTGACACCATACACCAAGTTCTTCCCCTAACAATTACGCAACCATCCTTATCCTTGCGACACACCATACGGTATATCGCTGCACCTCAGGGAGTACACTCCATATATACTCCCTTCACAACACTATGCCACATCACTGCTATGGCCTACACGCCATACGGTGCATCGTCTCACAACATGGAATACACTCCTCGTGTACTCCATTTACAGAAATACGTCACGTCACCGTTATGGCATACACGTCATACGGTATAACGCTTACCACATAGTGTATATTCCATGTATACTCTATTCACAGAACCATGCCACATCACCACTATGGCACATACGCCATATGGTGCAATGTCTCACAACATGGAGTATACCTCGCGTATACTCCATTAACAGAACTACGCCACATCACCATTATGGCATACACGCCATACGGTGTATCGTCTCACAATATGGAGTACACTCCTCGTGTACTCCATTCAGAACACTACGTCACATCACCATTATGGTATACACGCTATACGGTGTATCGTCTCACAATATGGAGTACACTCCTCGTGTACTCCATTTACAACACTACGTCACATCACCATTATGACACACGCGCCATATGGTGTATCGTCTCACCACATGGAGTACACCCTACGTGTACTCCACTCACGGCACTACACCACGTCACTGCTACCGCACATGCACTACAACCACACTTCACAACACAGTTCCCAACACTACACAGCACAGTCCACAATCTCCACAGCACAGTCCACAATACTACACAGCACACTTTCCAACTATGCCCAGCACTTCGCATCACAGCCCATCACATCACCATCAAACTACACAGCAGTCCTATAATACTAGCAGCACAGTCCACAACCTAGTCAACTAGCTAGCATCTAATATAAATAGCGAGGGATAGAGAATTATACCATTGACGGGATAACTCGTACGTCGCTCGTTGATCGTCACAGCGAACACGCCGGAAGAACATACGGGGTGGCTACACCGCGTACAGTGACTGTTTAAGTGTTTGGATAGCTAGGTGTGGTCTTGGAAGGGTCTACGGTGACCTTGATGATGATGGCAATGAGCGTATCACGGCAAATCTTGCCGTGTACAGTGGCGGTTAGTCACGCGCAGTGACTGTCCATCACGTGCAGTGATTACCCACCATATAAAGTGGTGATTTAGGTTTGGGCTAGGCTAGGGGAGGTTGCTAGTGGAGCCGTGGAGGCTCGGTGGCGGTCGGCACAGCGGTCTACAGTGACTGGCCGTGCACTGTGAGAGAGGATAGGCCGTGGGAGAGTGCAAGAGAGTGTGGGGCCGTGGGTGGTACCGTTGGACTCGTGGTGGCCTAAGGATGCCGGCTAGGGTGGTCGTTCGCTGTGGGTGGCGGCGGACGGCGGTGGATCGGGGCAAACCCGTGCATCACCACGGGTGACACCGGGAGGTGGAAGAGAGGCCTATTGGTCGTGGGTTTGCTGGAGGAGGAAGGGGGAGACCTTAGGAGTCTCGTGGTGGTGTCCGGTGGTCGAGGTGGCCGCGCACGGCGGCGCTAGGGGCTCGCACAGTGAACCTGTGGGTGGAGGAGCCTAAGCTCGTGCATGGTGGCTACCGGCGGGGAGAGGGAGGCTGAGATCACTGGAGGAGGCCGGTCGGTGGCTAGGGAAGCTACCCTAGTGATGGTGGCGCTGGAGGACGGCGCACGGCGGCGGATCGGCTCCAAAGCCCATTCGGGCTTGCACTGCCGTGGGAGGAAGAGGGGAGAGCGTGAGGAGGCATGGCCGGTGCTGGGAGACTCGTCGGAGGGAGGCGGTGCCGATGGTCGGGGTCGTGTGGCACGCCGGCGCAAGGCGGCGCCGGACTGGGCTAGGAGGCGTTAGGGCGAGAGGGAGGAGCTCGCGTACGGGAGAGAACCGGAAGGAGGAGAGAGAAAGGGGAGGGAAAAGTGAGGGAGAAAGAGAGAGGAGCTGGGTTTTATTCTAAAACCCGACATCTAGAGGTCTATAAAAATGGTCTACAGTGACCCTTAAATACTAATTTGAAAATGCGTAAAAGCTAACTTATTTAAAAGCACTGAGAGGAATTAAGATAGAATATTATTTAAAATAATATTCCTTCATCATTTATAAAATGATGAAGTCTTACTTAAAATATTTAACAGAGTAAAACTATTAAATTAATAAAGATTCCATCATTATTTAAATCACATAATATTTTAAATAACTGGAATCATTTATATAAAATGATTCCCTACAATTATAATATTTTTGGAGCTCTTCAAAGATATTATAATTGAGTTATTTAAAATATTCTTTATTTAGATAGTGATAGGAATCTTCCATGTAAAATACACATTACTTTAAAACACAAAACTAGCTTTATAAATTACGTAATATCTTTAAAAACACGCCATCGGAGCCTGGCACGCGTAACGGGACTCTTAGACACTAGAGAGGGGAGTGAACAGGCTGACGCATCTGATGTAATTGCTTACGTCAGAAAAAAGGAAGGAGTAGGGTGGTACAGTTCTTCTCTTAGTTGGTGGTCTCCTTTTAGTCCGAACTACCAATGGACTAAGAACTTTGCCCTTTGAGCCATCCATGGGAGTAGTAGCAGCAGTTGTGGAGGTACCTTCTCTTGAATCATCATCTGGATACTCTAGCTTCAACTGTTCTAGCTGACCGATCAATTTCACATAGTTTTGCTCGGTCTTTGCGGCATTTGAACACAGTTGGTCGAAGCAACTTTGGATCCGATCATACCTTTGTCTCTCGGGGTTGCTCGTCGCCTCATTACTACTTTTTATTTGGATATATCTTCTCTTTATATCCTTCCTCCACCAATCCAAAATGTATTTAGGTGGAACTTCACTCTTGCCTAATTGCGCCAGAATACGAAGAGCATGCCTACATAATATTTTCCTAAATTCAAACAACTTGCAACTGCATGTAATATCTATGGGGTCTTCTTCATGATAGCTCACGATGTAGTTTACACGTTTAAGGAATCCATTACTCACTTCAATCTCATCTGCGACTATGTACGTATATTTCTCACCATCGCCACCTAAATAGGAGGTAGTCAAATATAAAAACCCTCGGAATTCTTCTTGGACTTCCTTAAACTTGGCAATTGTGTATGTTGTTTGAAATTGCTTCTTGATAGGATAGCGGCAGATGCAAGGGATCTCAGTGTTAAATGAATTGAAGTAAGCAATTGTTCATTCTCTGCCTTCCTCCTAAGGGTTGAATCATATTGTTCAACAAATTGTTTCAATATGGTTCTAGAGTGAACATAGTCATCAAAAAATACATTCATGCTTTCACTACGTTGTGTTGTTGACATTCCAGCCCAAAAGATGTTTTTAACATATGCCGACACCCAAAACCATCTATCATAATAAAGAGATCCCAACCAAGCATTATCACGAAGATCACATGTGTTAAGCAATTCGCACCATCATTCTTCAAACTCATTCTCACTTAACGAGTCATACACACATTTGTGTAGACTACTCTTGATCTCGTTGTATCGAGAATGCGACCCAAACTTTTCAGGAAGTTTCTTCATGATATGCCATAGGCAAAAATGATGCTTAGAGGATGGAAACACCCTCGCAATTGCAAGTTGCATTGCCTTATCTTGGTCTGTAATGATTGCATTTGGTGGTCGGTCATGCATACACTTCAACCGTGACTCAAACAACCACTCAAAAATATGTGCATCCTCATTGGATATCAATCCGCACCCGAATAGAATTGACTGACCATGATGATTCACACCCACAAATGGCGCAAAAGGCATTTTATAAGTATTGGTCAGGTAGGTTGTATCAAATGTGATCACATCCCCGAATGATTGATACGCATCTCTACTTCAGGCGTCTGCCCAAAACACATTCTTTAATCTCATGTCAAGGCCCACATCGATCACATAAAAGAAGTCAGGATTTTTTTCTGCATATCCTGGAAGTAGTTCATTAGAGCTTCAACACCTCCAACTCCGAGGCGAAGTTGTCGTGCTTTGTCTATATAGTTTTGACATTCCTTCACCCCAAAAGGCACATTCTCATACCCCCCCTCCCTCGCTTCAACAACTACACTCTTGAAAGTCTTTGACGTACGCATTCCGGCCTCATCATTTATTTCAAGCCTCTTAGCCACACAAGCATCTACCTTCTTGAAACATCTAAAGTGTCTTGCTTTTCCCAGACTACATACATGTGTGTGATCCAAGATTACACTAGATAAGGTGTATCCGCCATCCTTATTCAAAACTGCATTAACTCTTGCCTTACATCCTATCCTCTCTGTTTGTCTTGGCTTGAGTACATTGGAAGCCTGACTCTTTGTTGTGCCTTGCCGCACACATACTAATGTAAACCATCTAACCTTCCCTTCTTCGCTTTGTCTAGAATTCCTTCTACGCACCCCAAACCCTTTATGCTTAGCATACTTCATATAGTAAGACCGGACTTCTTCCTCACTAGAAAATGTCATTCCAACCTTGGGTTCTTCGACATAGTCATCAACCTTAGGTTCTTCGACACCATCATCATTATCAGGCCCATCATCAACCATTACTTCATCATACTCATTGTCCGATAATTCTATAAAGTTCACCATATCAACTCACCCTTGGAGAACCTACAATTAGTATCTGACAATTGAATTAGCATATTATTTAAACTAAGGCTCATTCATTTAAAAGTATAAAAGAACTGAAAATGTCGAAGCTAAGGCTCATTCATTTAAAAGAACAAATTACTGTGGGAACCCCAAAATCACAGAAAAAGGTACACTTACAATTGCACTTACAACTGGAGAATGCATGCTGGGAAATTCTCAGTCTTATTTGATAGCAAAAAATTCAAATAAATTACCATGCCAACATAGAAATCACATTAGCAACTTTTCCACACATCTCAATTAATTTTTGATCGGTAAGATTGCACATGAAGCACTCCCTTTCAGCAACAAATCATCCAAATATATAGATGGATACAATTTAAGGAAAAGAATAGAACTGAAGAAAGAAAAAAGAATAACCTCATAGTCTACAAATGGAAATCTATTAAATTCAGCCCTAAATTTAGAAAAATCATGAAAAAATAGTATTTTCATTTGGAGGTCAACTGAGAACTATAATCCACCCAATACACATCAACTTAGAACAGCAAATGTATAACAAATTAAATTACTGCAAACATAAGCCCAAAATTCTCACAAAAATTGATTCTGTCTTCATCTCTTCAACTACTAAAATCAATCACTAAAAGCAACAAATATTTTGTCTGCGAGGTGAGTCCAGGTAAGCTCAAAATCAATTCACTAAAAAGGTAAGCTCAACAAAAGTGTTCACTAATAACTACTGCAGAGTTCTTTATTTTTTTTTTCACCCCAACACCAATAATTTATACCTTGGGATTCTGGCGTGGAGTGACTCGTGGAGGCGTGGAGTGGTGGTGGGGATGAACTGCACCAGGAGTGGAATCGAATCGGAGGGCCAAAACCGAACGGAGGCCGTTTCCTTGTACGAAAATCTTCTCTCGAAGTTCCATCGAACAGGACAAAAAAAATTGAAAATCTTCTCTCTGGGGGGCGTTCACGGCTAGATTCTGTGTAGTAAACGAGGGTTTTCGCCGAAGATAGATGCGAGAGGCTAGGGTTTGGAGAAGAACTGGGTCGCTCGAAACAGACCTGTTTATGAGTTTCCCGTTTTCACTTTCCTTTTCATTTTTTGTTTTACATTTTTCTGTTTTCAATTTCCGTTTTACATTTTTCTGTTTTTCACTTTCCGTTTTATGTTTTTCACTTTTGGTTTTGGCTGCTACATAAGTGCGTACACGTCAGGCAGTAAACTGGAGCGGTAAGGGGGAAGCGGCAGAGTAGATTTATTCTTATCAGAAAGAAGTTGTTTCTGACTTCTAAGTGCTCATTAGTTAATAAAATTGTGAGGCTTCAAAATGGAGATTAATTAGTTGAATTTGAAGGAAGAGCAGTATTGGGATTACTTGAAGGCTGACATAGATCAAACATTCAAGGTGGAGAGAGTCAATATACAGTACTATAGGAAAAGTTCGATTGTAGCACCGAGCAAGAGAGCCTGACTTTGTCATAAAAACTAAAATAAAAAAGGTGAAATGATATTTTGCTAGGATTGCAGACTCTTTTTTAAAAAATAAATAAATATGAAATTTATATAAAAAATTAATTTTTAATAATGAACTTCATTCTATTTTTAAAAGAGTGTGCTAAACTTACATAATTTATAACTATATCTAACATTAATAAAAATAAAAATCTATTGCTGCTACAGCATCAACAACCCAAGCAAGGCCTGAAGACACTGTGAAAAGAGAACAAGAAATTTAAAAAAGAAAAACCTGATGTTTTGGGAAGAAGCCAGTTTGACAAACATGACGCCTTTCTTTGGTTTCACTCAGTATAAAATAGTTTTGGAAAGCTTGAACCGAGTTCTTTGGAAAGCTTATATTCTATTAATTGAATGGAATATTAATAAAGCCACAATATGGTACGTTTGGTTATTCAACCTATCTCAATTCATCATTACAACTTTTTCAAACTTTAATACAAAATATAATAAATAATTCAACTTTTTCAAATTCTAAAATAATAATAATATTAAAAATTAATATTCTAACAATATTTTATCATCTCAACTCAACTCAACTCAATTCAGTTCAACATCTAAACGCAGCCTGAATGACAGTACCCAAAGAGGCGATAGTGCTTTAGAGTAAAATGAATGCGTTATTAAATCGTTTGCAATGAGTGTTTAGAGTAAAATTAACATCATTAAATTCTTTCTTCATTGAGATGCATGGGAGGGAGGGAGGAGAGGAGCAAAAGGAAGGGAGTTTCAAAAATTAAAAAGATTAGGAAACCAATGGTACTTGTTTGTCTATCAGAGCAAGAAGTAATCTTAAATTAAATACTTAAGCAATAAGAAAGACAAAAACGAGCTTTTAAGACAATGTTGAGTTCTAAAACTAATATTTAGAGTGGTGCTAGCTGTGGCTCAATAAAAATCAAAGATGTTTTAAAAATTATATAGACAATAGATTTGTTCCTTATTAAGCATTATATGGCTGAAAACAAGCACATCCTCCTGTCTGGTTTGATAAGTTTAGTAACTTTCTTATTTCTTATGGTTTTTCATGTAACACAACCAATCTCTCTCTTTTTATTTATCACGCCTCTTATGGTACCCTACTTCTATTTTTCTAGGTTGATGATATTCTTTTAATTACTGTCCAAACCCTACTCATCTTAATACTTTCATTAGTGTTATTGGTCAATAATTTGCTATGAAAGACCTTGGTCCACTCTACTATTTTTTGGGTATCCAAGTCACCTGCACTCCTGTTGGTGATCTCATTTTCTCAAGAGCCAAATATGATCTTGACATCCTAGACTGAGCCCAAATGCAAGATTGTAATCCCATGAGTACTTCCATGATGCCTAAAACAAAAGGTCTTGCTAGTGATGTTCTCTTCTCCAATGCTACTTATTATCGTAGCATTGTTGGTGTTCTTTAATATTTCACTCACTTGCCCCGACTTAGCTTATAGTGTTAACTTTGTATCACAACTTATCCCTCCTTGGGTCACTACAAAAATGGTGAAACACATTCTTCATTATTTATTAAGCTAAGTCTGCGTGCATGGAGGCAAATGTGAAGTATGATTTAAGTAAGGAATTAGAACTCTATTGCAGAATTTTATGATATAGATTGTGCCTTTTGATGGATAATGAAGAGGCATGTATGTGTTAAAGTTATATAAAAAATTTGAGATTTTAGTTTATTCTAGAACAAATTATAATTGTAAAAAATTTTCGCTGCGATTATTGCATATTGTTATATGTATGTTTGGTACATTACATATTATCTGTCATGTAGGGAATATGTAATCTTATGTTGTATGTCCTGATACTTCAATCTATTAAATCTTAAGCGGAGGTTGAAGGAGTCACATCAAGCCCTATCGATAGTAGTCTTGCTATCATCAATGGATGGACCAAAAGATTAGTTTGGGTTGAACATCTTAACATCGATCATCAATCAATCAATATTATATTCGTGAATCATTAAAATTGCTATAAACAATCAAAATTCCTCAATTACATGTAGACTGTGCAAACAATCAAAATTTCTCAATTATATATATAGAAATATTTGATTGTGTTAAGAGAAATATTTGGTATATATTGAAATCTAATATAAGAAAATTTACAACCTGATATGACTTAATCTAATTGTAAAACTCTTTTATTATAAAGTATATATGATATTTCACATTTATCAATATCAACTTATAAATTTTCTTACGTAAGATTTCTATATAAACATCCTAGCCATTCTCTTATATGAAATTCTTATCCTAATATTTCATTGCATGCAACATGCCTCATACTTTGGTATAATTTATAACGATTTAGAAATAATTAAATCATATATAAGCTTATATTTTAGAATGATATGTCAAAATTATAATTAAAGTTATTTAAAATTATTATAAATCAACCTAACTACCAATACAACAAATTATTTTTGGGACAATTTTTGTTTAGGACAAAACAAAAATCGTCCTAAAAATGAGATGTAAAGACAAAATTCAAATTTCATTTATAAAAAATGACGGAAGGTGTTTACCGTTCGAACAAGTCTGAATGGTATATCTAGGGACAAAAAATTGCGTCCCTAATAAAACAACCGCTCGAACATCCAAAAAAACATTTGAACAAAACAAAATAAACATTCGAAGGAAAATTATCTGTGGTCGACCAAAAATTTGGCACGTTAAGTAATAAAATTTAGCAGGACATTGACTTACCGTTTGAACAACATACAACAACATTCGAATGTCAAGGTTAATCAATGTTCAAACAGATATTATATATGATCGAACGAGAAATTGGCAAGTTAAGTCAATAAATTTAGCAGGACATTAACTTACAGTTCAAACAACATACAACATGTCCGAACATCAAAGATAATTGATGTTCGAACACATATTATATATAATTGAACTGAAAATTGGCGGGTTAAGTCAATAAATTTAGTGGGATATTGACTTATCATTCAAACATAATATTGTACCGTTCGAACTAATAAGTTATCAATGTTCGAATGTAAAATAAAGTCTTCGAACGGAGACTAGAAACGTTCGATCGTGACATATTCCGTTCAAATGGTTACAAAATTTTTACAATTATTGATGATAACAAAATACCTTACTTAATTATGAATAAATATTTAATTTATATAAAAGTTAGCAATTAAATAATGGAAATAATATAAATCAATAATTAATTTAGAAAAGACAAAAAATATTTACTTCAAAATTAAATTAAATTTACAAAACACCAAATATTGTCCATACCAAAAAAAAAAAATATAATA
This sequence comes from Cyclocarya paliurus, assembly GCA_029856935.1. Taxonomy (NCBI): domain Eukaryota; kingdom Viridiplantae; phylum Streptophyta; class Magnoliopsida; order Fagales; family Juglandaceae; genus Cyclocarya; species Cyclocarya paliurus. The sequence goes on from CM056947.1 coordinate 10,687,658, forward strand.
AACAATAGGAACTACGCAGATCCCAATTCTCTACACACATCCTTGACTGCAGCTAGACATGTCTCTAGTTATGTCATTTGAGTATTATTCGTGACCTGAGTCTCAAAAATGGAATCAATCTCTATACGTAAGTCAGAGATGCTAGCATTAGTCTCTGTACGTAAGTTAGAGATGATAGTATGAATCTTTATACGCACTACATCGATCACTGCTAATGTCTATCCGTTGATCTCTGCACGCACTATATCAACTAGCTCCTCACGAGTAGTTATGCGGGATGCCTTGCCCTGCATGGATGTCTCACTGACCAATATTCCATGATCTCTCAAGTGTCCATCTCTCTGAGTATCGACCGGGTCTGGAATAGAACCACGAAGACGAAATCTCGAGTGTCCAGTTTCGCGATGGGTGAGTTGTTGATTGGTCCCATCAGCTTCTAGACATGCTTGATAATATCTCGTAGGACCCCGACATGTAGCAGAAATTGGGTGATCAAGATCCCGAATGGTAATATATCCATCATAATGTACCAGACCTCTGATCGATACAAACACCACGAGCGACATGTTTCATAAACTTCGTCCGATCCATGCCAACTTCACCGAGGATCAATATTGTTGGCGATGATCAAGTTTATGATCTTGAAGAAATGAGATAGATCTGCCTGCTTGATACTCTTTGTCCCATCTTATAGAGAAACATCTAGACCAACAACCAACTCCCTCACCTCATGATTAGCAAGAGTATTGAGCTGATCTGTATAAACCAATCCCTCATCCTCAGTCGTCTCCCCATCACCCAAAACTGAAAACTCTCTAGGCAACGTTTGGATATATAGTGCGCAATCTGGGAATACCAATAAAATCAACAAGTCTGTCTATTGAAAATATAACTGAAACTCCTTAGATAGAGATCGTGTATGTCCCTCCGTCATCAGGGCTGGCACAATTGAGCTTTTTATAGAACTTAGAGATGATGTCAATATAAGACATGAGGTCGCATGCTTCATCCTTCTGATCGAGGATTGGTGTCCAACCACGATTATTGAAGCCTAATGTCAATGAATGACCCTCCTAGATAAGAGTCAGAAAATAAAAAATCTTCACCTCACGCTCTAATAAAATAGTCATCTCTCGAACTGTTTCAATGGAAGGTTATCTTGGTCTGCCCTATTTACGTCCCTTATAAGATATTATCAACTTAAAATTTAAAAAATAAAATATATATGCAACATTAGTTATAAAATATCATAAATAAATATTCACAAAATTATATACTAATTAAAAAAATTAGAAACTATTTTCTTTTATACCATTGAATGTAAAAATTTTTACATCCTCGTTCGAATATGAATTATATACGTTCAAACGTAGATATTAAATTTGGTTTGAACGTATCATGAACTGATCAAACGTTCAACGTTTGAGTTCCTACCGTTCAAATGAATTCAACATTGTTTGAACGGTATTTGGATCGAACTCAGCCATGCCTGAGTCAACTCAATGTTTCTTCCACAAATAATAACTACACAATGATGGGTAAACAGCCTACAGTGGATTTCTGGCCACCTATGGTGGCTATTGACCAAAAAATAAAATTTTCCTATTTTTCACAAATAATCTAACAAAAATTACTTAGAATAACCTAAACGAACTATATAAGGAGTGTAGCACTTGAAAGGAAGGAGTCTTCGACGGTGGTAGTGATGATGGTGGCGACGACGATGACGTTCGACTATCTACGAGGTCCATTCAATGCGAGTTTGAATGGTTGTTATGGGGACAACGGTGGCGTTGAAAAGCCTTCCCCGATACCTTATATGTACAAAACCGTTTGAATGATAAGTTATACATTCAAACGATTTGGACTTACCATTTGAATTGTGCTCATTTCAAATTTAATAAATTAATTAATGTTTTATATTTAATATATTATATACTATATGATATTATATGTATGATATATCATATAGTGATTTCATATATAAATACTATATTATATAGTATTAGTATATGCTAAGTATAATATAGTATATTATCATATGGTATATTAGTATATACTATATGATAATATAATATATGATATAGTAGTATAATATCATATAATATGTATATATAGTATATACATATTATATTATATGTATGTATGTACAGTATATCATATATACTATAGTATATTATATTTATGTATAGTATATCACTATATGATGATATGTAGTACATATATTAGTATAGTATATATCAATATAGTACATGTGGTACCATATATATTATAGGATTATATAGTATAGTATATATTTGTATAGTATATCACTATATGATATGTAGTATATATCACTATATGATATATAGTATATGCTTGTATATAATACTAGACACAATATAAGTTGTTATCTATAATACTATAGTATACTATACTATATATTACTATATACTATATATATGATAGTATACTATACTATACTATATTATAGTATACTATACTATACACAATATAACTTGTATATATACTATATATAGTACTATATATATATATATTATAGTATCTATATATTACTAAACTATATTGTAATATATATTACTATATATTATATACTATATGATATTATATCTATGATATATCATATAAATACAATAATATATTGTATTAGTATATAACTATAGTATATATTATCACTATATTTATATATCACAATATATATAAAACTATATATAGTAATGTTTGTAAAAAAAAAATATATATAATAATAAATTAAAACGTATAGTGTAGATATTAGACTATAATAAAACATCTAGTAATATACTGTAGAACGTTATGACAAAGCAATCGAATGCTTAATTAGTGATTAAACATTTTTAGCTATCAATAAGCATGTTCGAATGTTTTCTAGGATTTTTGACGCCTCTGAAATAGTGGTGGGAATGTCTCCGGCCAATCCCTAAGTAGTGCAATAGCATTCGAATGTACTTTATTACCGTTTGAACGCGGGCTCAAAAATTTTAAATCTGAAAAACATGCATGTTGAATTAATTTTCACGTTTGAAAGTGTAATATTTACATTCGAACAAACAACAACTTAACAAGGCACCTAGGTGACAACTTTTTTCAACATAATAAGAGAAGTTTTAAGTTGGATGACGGTGTTTCATGCACTTGGTACTTATTACAACAACATTTTTCATCGTAATAACTTCAAAAAATCTACACAAATTTAAATACCACACAATACCAGTTATTCTCGTTCATCTCTACTTCAATTCAGCGTCGCTCCCTCATTTTCTCCCCCACATTCTTTCATTCTTCTCCCAACACCACTTCATTCTTCTCCTATTTTGATTAGAGAGAGGCAAAGAGTGACATAGAGACAGTGTTATAATTTCAGCCACCTCACGAACAAGTCCTCAACGAACCAAATTAATATAACTGGTTGTAATATGCAATTAATATTGAACAATAGACAACCAAAACACCAAGAAAATATATGATTAACGTGATCAGTTTAGTTTTCTATTTTAAATACGTTAGAAACTCGAAATCACAATATATACTCATGCAAGACCAAAATAAAAGTAATAATAATAAAAGAAATGTGAAATCAACACAAGAAATACGTGGTTCGACTTTATTATTGAAGAATGCATCAAAACTTGAGTTTACAATCACTTACAACCTTTGATCACCACACAAAATTTGGATTGGTTTCCTCGTATTATCTTCTAACGAAACCACACCATAAAACACATTTGATCATCTCCTCTAACTCCAACTTGATCTTGGTAAGACTAGGTTTTGAAAACCATTTCCATTTCTCTCCCAGGATCGCAGCTTCATAAGGTAAAGTGACTTTTTTCTTTTCTGATTCACTTTATTCCGGTAGGCACAATTGCCTTTATATACAAATATATATTTACAACTTTGCCATTAATAAAATATTACAAAAATGCCATTAATCTATTTACAAAAATGCCATTACTGAAATACAAATATAAAAACTAGACACATCTTCAACAAATTTCCACCTTGACAAGTCTTTTATCCTTGCAAAGTGATATTCTTCTTCTTCCTCTAGACTATTCCTGTAAAGTAATCCGAGCTCTAATAGCTCCCCATATTAATCAAATTTAGGAAATGCCTAAACTTGGTAGGAGGTAGGAATTTTGTCATCATATCATATGGTTTTTTTGCTTTTTTTTTTTTTTTTTTTTTTTCTAATTGGAACCTTTTCTACTTTAACCTCTCCAGATGCTATTACATCCCTCACAAAATGAAGTCGAATGTCTATGTGTTTAGACCTTTCATGGTATACTGAATTTTTGGCAAGATGTATAGTGCTTTGGTTATCACAGTGAAAACCCCTTTAAAGATGCCTAACTCGTGTGAAAAACCATCTAACCACATAGTCTCTTTTATTGCTTCTGTCATAGCAATATATTTAGTTTCAATTATCGATAAAGCAACTACAGATTGTAAATTCACTTTCCAACTAATAGCCCCTCCAAATGCTGTAAATACATACCCACACAATGACTTTCTGGTATCCAAATTAGCAGCATTGTCAGAATCCACAAATCCCTCTAACTCACTACCCAGTTGTACATCATTTCCAACCTCAAACCCAGACATTGTGTTCCAATTAAGTATTGTAATACCCACTTCATAGCATGCCAATGTGGCTTCCCAGGGTTACTCATAAACCTACTTACTATGCTAATAGCATAGGTTAAGTTAGGTCTATAGCACACTATAGCATACATGATGCTTCCCACCATGCTTGCATAGGGTATACCTTTCATAAATCTAATGTCTTCCTCAATTTTAGGGGCTTGATTTATAGACAGTTCTGAATGTTGTCCTATTGGTGTGCTAATAGGTTTTAAATTAGACATACCAAACCTGTTGAAGATCTTGGTGATATAGTTTTTCTGAGATAGATAGATAAGTCTTCTTTTCCTATCTCTAACTATTTTCATACCTAATATCATCTTAGCTGGCCCAAGTTCATTCATTTCAATTTCTGTTTTCAGTATATACTTGACTTCCTCAATTAGATCGGCATCCCTACATGCTATAAGCATGTCATCTACATACAAGATTAGGTGGATAATGTGGTCCCTGGAATGCATAAAATACACACAGCTATCTTAATGACTCATTTTAAACCCATTGTCCAACATATGAGAATCAAATCTTTTGTACCATTGCCTTAGGGACTGTTTAAGTCCATAAAATAATTTTTTGAGTAAACGGACATGATCAATGTTGGACTCATTTACATAACCCTTAGGAAGTTGCATGTAGATAGTCTTATCTAGTTCATCGTGCAAGAAAGCTGTTTTTACATCTAATTGCTCCAAGTGTAAATCTTCATAAGTAGTATAGGATAGAATTAACCTTATTGAAATGTATTTAACAATAGGTGAAAAAATTTCATTAAAATCTATCCATTCCCTTTGAGTGAATCCCTTTGCTACCAACCTAACTTTATACCTAGGACCCTCAACTCCTGATATGCCCTATTTCCTTTTGTAGATCCATTTAGACCCTACCAGTTTAGTCTTTACAAGCTTAACAACCATTTCTCAAGTATGATTATTTTTCAAAGAATCCATTTCCTCATCCAAGGCATGTACCCATTTATGAGACTCAATATTTTCCATGACTTCCTTGTAGGATCTAGGATCTATTTCTACAACTTCATTTGCTACGGTCAAAGCATAAACAGTCATCTCAGCTTGACCATATCTCTTGGGGGGGAGGGGTTCTATAACCCTCCTTTCTCTATCCCTAATCAAGTTGTATGAACTAATTCCACCTTGGTCCTCATCACCTAAAGTGAAAGTTTGAGTCTCAGCATCCTGGCCTTCTAATTTTCTCAAATTATTGTCAGGTTGCTCTACCTCAAGATGTATCTTCTCAGGGTTAGTATTTTGAGTGGGTTCAAGTATTTTAGTTTTAACTTGAGCCATTTCATGTTCATTAAAGACCATATCTCTACTAATGATACATTTTTTGTATCCTTGACTCATCAATCCATAACTTGTACCATTTTACTCCCTGAGAGTACACTAAAAAATACATTTCATAGCCTTTGGTTCCAATCTATCAGTTCGGGTGTGAGCATATGCAACACACCCAAACACTCTCAAGTAGTCATAGTTAGAAGTTTTTTCAATCCATATTTCTTGAGGAGTCTTAAACCCTATGGCTAAAGAAGGACTCCTATTAATTAAATGGACTATAGTTGTGACAACTTCAGCCCAAAAAGACTTAGGAAGTCCCGAGTTTCATAGTAAGCATCTAACCCTCTCCAATATGGTCCTATTCATCCTCTCGGCTAGACCATTTTGTTGAGGGGTTTCCCTTAATGTTTTATGCCTAGCCATACCCTCCTTCTGATAGAGCGGATTGAATTCGCTTGAGAGATACTCAAACTTATTATCAGTTCTTAATTTCTTAACATTCATTCCTACTTGAGTTTCTACCAATTTCTTCCATTCCTTGAATTTTTCAAAAGTGTCACTTTTATTTTTAAGAATGTATAGCCACACTTTTCTAGAATAGTCATCAATTATATAGAGGAAATAACTTTCCCCTCCATGTGAGTTGACCCTAGTAGGACCCCAAAGTCCAGGGTTTGTTTTGTAGTGTGAGTGGCTGTTTTAAAGCTTACCCTTTTTGCTTTCCCAAGGATGCAATCCTCACAAAAAGGTAATTTTTTCAGCTTTTTCTCATCTAGCAACACCTGCTTATGGAGTTCTAAAAGTCCCTTGTGACTCACGTGACCTAACCTTTTGTGCCATAGAAAAAATCTATCCTCACCCTTCTCTAGGATAGAAGAAACCTCACCTATAATAATTTTCCGAAGGAGGGTATACAAACCATTTTTAATGACTCCTTTTATCACGATAAGTGAACCCTTAACAACCCTCAAATATCCAAATTCAGATTTAAAAGTGTACGCGGATTGGTATAACACACCTAGTGAGATTAGGTTCCTTTTTAATTCAGGTATGTATCTAACTCAGTTAAGAGTCTTTCAATACCATCATGGAGCCTTAGTCTCACATACCCTATATCCTGGATTTTACAAGACTTATTGTTGCCAAACATCACAAACCCCCATCTAAACTAGTGAAAGTTTCAAACCATGTTGTATTAGAATACATGTGAAAAGAATATCCTGAATGAAGAACCCATTCTATTCCTGAATCAACCTTTGTCACATTTAGAACCTCGGCACTCTCATACCCATCACTCACAACTGAGGAATCCCCCTCCTCCTTAGACCCCATTTCCTGTGTTAGATATCTTATTAGGGCAATCTCTTTTGAAATGCCCCTCTTTGTGACACAGGAAGCATTTTTATTACTTCTGTTTAGACTTAGACCTACCCCTCACATTGTTTTTACTGTTCTTTACCTTTTGACCTCTTTTTTCAGCTCTCCCCCTCATAGTCAAGCCCTCCCAGCTTTAGATTTTATTTTAGACATGGCTTGTGATTCGTTGGAGTGTAATACGGCTTGAACCTCATCTAAGGTCAGTGTCTCCCTCCCATACATCATGGTCTCTTTCAAAATAGTATAAGAATTATCCAGAGAACTCAACAATAAAATTGTTTGATCTTTATTGTCAATTTTAATATCAATATTAGCCAAATCTAGAATAATTTTATTAAAAGCATTAAGATGGTCAGAAATCAATAGACCTGCGGACATCTTGAATGTGTAGAAATTTGTTTTCTTGTACAGTTGGTTGGCCAGAGATTTTTTCATGTAGAGGCTTTCTAATTTCAGCCAGATTCCAACGGCGGTGTCTTCGTTAGTTATCTCCCTCAGAACTTTGTCTTCAAAAGAAAGAATGAGTGTGTTGTGAGCCTTCCTCAAGATTTATTTCTTATCATTCTCTTCAACAGATTTCATTTTCTTTTCTCTAAGAAGAGCTTCTTGGAGACCCTGTTGAGTGAGAAGGGCTTTCATCTTGATCCTCTACAGCCCAAAGTCATTTTTTCCATCAAACTTTTCGATATTGAAGCTCGTAGTCCCCATCAAACCAAAGCTCTTGATACCACTTGTTATAATTTCAATCACCTCACAAATAAGTACTCAAATAACCAAATTAACGTAACTGGTTGTAATATGCAATTAATATTGAACAACAGAAACCCAAAATACCAAGAAAATATATAATTAACGTGATCCATTTAGTTTTCTATTTTAAACACATTAGAAACTTGAAATCACAATATATACTCATGCAAGATCAAAATAAAAGCAAGAATAATAAAAGATATGCGAAATCAACACAAGAAATTATGTGGTTTGACTCTAGTAGTCTACATCCACAGCAGGAACAGGTTATGAGTCTTTATTATTGAAGAATGCATCAAAACTAGACTTTACAATCACTTACAACCTTTGATCACCGCAAAAAATATGATTGGTTTTCTCGTATTATCTTCTAATGAAACCACACCATAAAACACACTTGATCATCTCCTCATGCTCCAATTTGATCTTGGTAAGACTAGGGTTTGAAAACCCTTTCTGTTTCTCTCCCAGGATCGCAGCTTCAAAGGGTAAAGTGACTTTTTTCTTTTCTGCTTCACTTTATTCCCGTAGCCACAATTGCCTTTATATACAAATATATATTTACAACTTTGTCATTAATCAAATATTACAAAATTGCCATTAATCTATTTACAAAACTGTCATTATTGAAATACAAATATAAAAACTTGACACATCTTCAACATATAGAAATAGAGTGAGTTAGATTGAACTCACATTGCAAAGAGGGCTGCACACGAATTTTTTAATGGTATGTTCTTTGTTCACTGAATTGGTTCAATGAAATAGAGTCAGTTAGTTTATGTTCACTGATTTTATTGTTTGTTTACATGTTGTATAGGTGTTTTATTTTGGTTAAGTTGTTTGAAATTGCATTGAAGGTAAATTTTGTATTTTATAGTTTTTAGTTTACTCATTATTATCGATGTATTTGTGTGTTTGTCGATATTGTACATGATTTGCAAGGTTGTGTTTGAGGATAGTAGTTCTTCATTTTGTTCTAGGTTTGCCACCATTCGAACGGTATTGTTTCGTTCGAATATAAGTTTTATATGTTCGAGCGTTAACTTGCATTAAATACAGATTACACATATATAGCAAATATACATTTTACAAAAATGTATTTACAAGAAAATCGATACTATAAAAAATGCTTAATTAATAGTTAACATAATAATAGTATAAAAAATACTTAATTAATACTTAACATAAGAATAGTATAAAATAATATTAAAAAATACGTAATACTTAACATAAGGATGGTATAAAAGAAATTATTAAAATGGCATATACTTAAAAAAATATTAAGAAATACTTAATACTTACAATATTAAAAAAAACTTAATACTTAATAATACTTAATACTTAAAAAAAATATTAAAAAATGCTTAATACTTAACATAAGTATGGTATAAAAGAAAATATTAAAATGGCATATACTTAAAAAAATATATTAAAAAGTACTTAATACTTAATACTTAAAACAGCATTAAAAATGCTTAATACTTAACTGAATGATGGTAAAATATTAAAATGGCATATACTAAAAACAATATTAAAAAATACTTAATACTTAAAATATTAAAAATTATTAAAAAATATTTAATACTTAAAAAAGTATTAAAAAATGCTTAATACTTAACATAAGGATGGTATTGAAGAAAATATTAAAATTTCATATACTTAAAAAATATTAAAAAATACTTAATACTTAAAAGATTAAAAAAATTACTTTAAAAATATTAAAAAATACTTAATACTTAAAATATTAAAAAAAATACTTTAAAAATATTAAAAAATACTTCATACTTAATAATTAAAAAATATTAAAAAATGCTTCATACTTAATAACGTGTTAATTTATTCTAATAATAATCATATTTACAAGAAAATCATAGCAAATCGAATATTTAATAATATATAGAATAAGTTAAAATCTTAATTATTTAATTTAATATAAAGATCGATAATTGTTTTTAGCTGTTATTTGATATATTCTCGTATCTTTCATTATTGTTGTATATTACTCTCATGTCTTGTATGTTTTGTCAAAATAAACCTTAAACCCGTTCGAAAATTATCAATTCGGTTTAACGGTTGATTAATAACTCTTGAATTGTCCAGAGTGGACAGTTTGAGATTATAAAATCATTCTCGTAAACTATCCAACTGTATTTGTTAGCGTTTGATATTATGATTTTGGTAGAGTCAACCATTCTTGTTCTCTGTATATGTAGTTTTGGTGATGATGCCTCAACGTGTTACTCGTTGGTGCATACGACCAAACGAGTATATTTGGAGAATTATGGAGAGATACTGCTGAAATTTCGTTGGACGTAAGATAATAGTTCATAGATTGGTGATTATGATCTTTTAATTCTGAATGGGATATGACCAACTATCCAATAAAAGGAAGAAATTGCATAATATGTTAGATACATGCTTGCTTGTTGATGCCCTCGTTACTGTTTGTAATAGGATATTAGGCATGGATAAGAGTTGGATGCAAGTTAGAGATTGCTTGAGTGAGGATTACAATGTATATGTTGAAGATGTTAAGAAATTCTTGGAGTTCGCATCTTGTACAGTTGATAGTGACGGGTGCATTAGATGCCTATAATGTAGCAAGAATTTGTGTTCTCATATGATAAACTTAGTGAGAGAGCATATGTTGGTCAAATGTATTGACTAGGGTTATACTGATTGGGTCTTATACGATAAATCATATCCAACGTCATTGGAGCCTCCACATGAAGAAGAAGACATTGATGAAGATGTACCGTCAGAATTTGTTGGTGATGAATACGATGAGGATATAGAGCAAATACTGGGTGACATTGGTGCATGAATGTTTATAGATGAAGGTGGTACGAACACATCAAATTCAAATGATGTGGGTCATAACACTTTGGCACACTTGTGGATGAGTTATATCTAGGATGCAGAAAGCACAGTAAATTGTCATTTACAGTTAGACTGGTTCATATACAATTCATGTGCAGATTATCTATTAACGTTATTAATATGTTACCCAAACTGTTTAAAAAGGCACTTTTATCAGACTATTTTACCTCATAACTTCTATGAAGCAAAACAGTTGAAACAAAGACTCGGGTTTGATTATAACGTAATACATGCATGTAAGAATGATTGTGAATTATTTTGGTGAGAGAATAAGCAATTGAACGAGTGTCTCATTTGCCATGAATCAAGATGGATATCTAAGAAGCAAAATGTGTTGTGAAAGGTCGTACGTCACTTTCCATTGATACCTAGATTACAACGGTTATTTATGTCACGTGCAACGGCTGCAGACATGACATGACACTCATCATCCAGAATTAGGAACGATGGTGTCTTGTCACATCTTGCTGACTCCCATGTTTGGAAATAATTTGATTTGGAGCATCCATGATTTGCTAAAAAATCTCGTAATGTATGATTTGGGATGACAACAGATGGTTTTAATCTGTTTAGAAACATGAGTACTAGTCATAGTACTCAACCAGTTGTACTTATGCTGTATATTCTTTTGCCGTGGAAGTGTATGAAAGACCCATATTTCATGATCAGTTTGTTCATTCCAGGTCTGAGATCATCGGGAAATGATATAGACATACACTTATAGCCATTGATTGTAGAATTAAAAGATTTGAAAAAGAATAGGGTCCTAACATTTGATTCATCAACAAACAAGTAGTTCAAGATGTATACTGGGACAATAAATGATTTTTCCACTTATAAAAACTTGACAGATTGGAGTACTAAAGGGCAAATGGCATGTCTGACTTGTAACAAACATACCAAATCTGAATGACTTATATATGAGAGGAAATTATACTTCATGAGTTATCGTCGATTTGTACCTTATAACTATAGATGACGTGAAAATTCTAGGATGTTTGATGGCACTGTTGAATAGGGGCATCCTCCACTATATTTGTCTGGTGAAGATGTACTTGCACAATTTGTTGACATCGGATATAATGAATTTGGTAAAAAGCAACGGAAGTGAAAACGAGCTGCAAATGAGTTAAGCTGGACAAAGAAGAATATATTTTTTGAACTCTCGTAGTGGTCGACAATCCGTTTGTGTCATAGTATCAATGTTATGCATATTAAAAAAATATATATGTGAGTTCGTGTTGGGAATATTGATGTCAATTAAAACCAAAATGAAGGATACATTAAACTCACGGAAGGATTTAAAGCAGTCGGGAATAAGACCGAAAATGCACTTGCAACAAAATGATTCATCTATCTACGTGTCGATTGGGTGGTATACATTGTCAAAGAACGAAATGGCTACATTTTGTGAGTGACTAATGAAAATTAAATTACCGGACGGTTATGCCTCAAATCTAACAAGGTGTGCGAGCAAATTATTGAATTAAAAAGTCATGATTGTCATGTATTTTTACAATGTTTCTTTCTTGTTGGTATCCGTGGGTACTTGACGAGAGATGTGTGCATTGCTTTGATTGAGTTAGATGCATTTTTTAAAGACTTATGTGCTAGGAAGTTGAATGTAGAAGGTTTGATTGTATGGAACGAAAAATGGCTATAATATTGTATAAGCTAGAGAGTATTTACATACCGTCATTCTTCGATATCATGGTTCATCTAGTCATTCATTTGCCACTTGAGGCTCGACTTGCAGGACCAGTCCAATATAGATGGATTTATTCATTGAACGATTTCTTGAGAAGTTGAAACGCACAGTGGGTAACAAGGCCTGCCCAAAAGAATCAATTGCAGAAACATATATTGATGATGAGTGACATACATTCTATTCTAAATACTTCCACGGAGTTGACACGAGATTTGATCGATCGGAAAGAAACTTTGATGTTGACCAGGCAAGGCAACAAAATGAGTTTCTGCTTTTTTCCAACAAGTACGTCAACTTAGTGTAGCGTATGGTTATGATTTGTGTGGAAAAGAGTTCAAGAAAACTCAGTGGTACGTGTTATATAATTGCTCTGAAATAGAGAGCCACTTGAAGTAAGTTGTCATTATTTATTAATTAATATTGTAATTTATTTTAAAAAGTTATAAGAAGATAAATTATTTGGTAATCTTTAATTTCAGTAATCATATGAACGTGCTAAAGAATTGTAAGTAAATGATATAGATAAAAAACATGAAAAGGAGTTCCCGAAATGGTTTGAACAATGGGTAATGACATTATAGATGCGAGTTTAAATTATCAAAAAAATACATTAATTGTTTATTTTTGTATGTTTATGCTTTATTCAATATGTAGGTTGTACAAATGCATGCGAGTAATCCAAACGATATATCGAACGAACTGTATGCATTGGCGCGTGGCCCATCGAGACGCGCTGCTCGATATTCTGCATGTATTTCTCGAGAAAGTAGGTATCACACAATGGACTGAGAACGCTATGGGAAAATACAAAATAGTGGTGTCCTAATCAAATGAAGTCATAAAGGAGAAAATATTGAGATCTATGGGGTTATTGTCGATAAAATTGGAATGAGATATTTGTGGGAGCTTGTGGTGTATCTGTTTAATTATGATTGGTGGGATTTAAGCAATCCTCAAAGGGAAAAACGTCATAATGAATATTTCTTGAGTATTAATACATCAAAAAAATTGTATGAAGATGATCTTTTTTTTTTTTGCTTTTCAAGCATCTCAAGTATTCTATTTAAAATGATCATGAGTTAGGAAATTAAAGGCGAGTAGTACAAAAGTTTTCTCCAAAATATATATATGATGTTATTCCTGAGGTGGAGGGATAAGATGAAGAAAAAGATGATCACTTTACTCAAGAAGCATACCAAGAGAGTGAGCCCATCTTTAACTTGTTTGTGGATTTGAGCTACTATGTGATTATTCAATTACATAAGGAAGATATTGAGGCTGAAATTGTGAATGCGACAGCTGAGCAAAATGTTGAGTCATCCGAAGTATCTATAGATGATGATGATGAATCTAGAAATGAAACTTATACAAATAATTGAACTGTTTTGTGTTCACATTACACATTATGACAAATCTTTTATGTAATGAATGTATCAGTATTTTGAAATTATGCCACTGAACATGAAGAAAGTTAGCATTTCATCACCACCTATTCCTAGCTCTCCGTCTAACTCACTACTAAAGACTGAATCTACAAAACGAAGTAAAAATCTATTAGTCATTTTGTTTCAATTAAGGTCATTCATACATATTACATCATTTCTAACCATCATTTACTTTGTTTTTACAATGAACTAAATATTTTATAGAGTTAACAGTACAATCTCATCAAGGTCAAGGCACTATTAGAGGTGTGACGTTGGAAAAATATTATAAAGTGGGTAAGATTAACATTAACATTTCTGACAAATATACCGGAGGCGAATGACAACAACTAGCTTGGCTTGCATTGTATTAGGTGCTCTTACACAAACTTATGCACATTTGGCTATGAGGTCATGACAGAAAATCCCCAAAGATATGTAAGAGCTTATAAAAAAGTGTTTTTTATTAATGTTTAAATAATTGATTTATATTAATATTATTTAATATATATGTAAAATTTAGAATATTCTGGATGATAATATCTTTGTGTATATATTTTTTCAAGGATGACTTTGAACTAGATTTTGGTCAGAGTAAGACTATCGATGAGCTTATGTTTAATGCATTCTGCATATATAAGGTGAAGTATCATGAGCATTACAATAAGTTTGAGAATAAGGAAGATGCACGCTAGTATTCTTTTAAATATATCCAACCTTCCGATTTGAAAATTTTTTGTAACATATTTGAGGATCTATCATATAAGGTAAATTAAATGAATTTTTTTGCGTGTCCTATTTATAATTGTTACTTCCTAATATTTACAACTTCTATGCAGCAACGAAGTTTTATAAACAAAACAAATAGATCGAAGTTGAAGATTCATAATCATGCAGGCTCCAGATCTTTCCATCGCCTTTCTAAGAAATTGGTAATGCTATTTTTTTTATTGTATATAATTTTTTATTTGGAGATATTTTAATAACATTATATCTCAACAAATGTCTTTTGTAGCAAAATCAGATACCAATTATGTATGACAAAATTATATGCTACATCACATATTGATCTTAATGGACAGTGTACTCATTCCGATGCTCGTAAAAATTATGTAAGTATTATAATTTGTTTTAACTAAACATATTTGAATATTTATGACGATATTAATTCTTTCTCTTGTGTATAAGATATAATGGTTGCCCTACTTGCTGAATTTGCATTAGATCAAAATTCCTCAACAAGTGATGTTGAAATTTTTACATAAATTCTAGGTCAACATTCAGGATATTTGAGGAATTTAGGTTGTTGTGTAAAGTCTTCTAGCTCTTCCTCATCATCTGGATTTGCCTATAATACATCTATAGTTTTAGACAAAACAAATTCTAAAATCGAAGAATTGAGTGCAAGGCAGCATGAGTTAAAGGCTCAATTGGCAAAATAAGCAGACATGGAGATGCACATGAAACAATAAGAACAATAACAACAAAAGTTTAGGGGAGATGTGCAACTCCAAATGCAGATGCTAATGCAACAAATCAGACTTCCAAGCAACTAATCTACATTATATGTACATATTTTGGGATTCATTTCTGACGAAGAATGCTAGTACTACTACTGTTTTATTTATTTAGTTTGCACTTATTAGACTAGCTAGTTTTATGGGTATTGAACAAATTGTAATATATTTTTTTAAATATTATGTATGTCTATTTGATTTTTAATTATATGGTAAAATAAAATATTTACCATTCGAACAAGAAAAAACCGTTCGAACAATATGAGAAAAACCATTCGAACATTGATACAAAATATTATAATGTAATTAGAATTAAACGTTCGAACAGTACGTGAAACCGTTCAAATGAATCATCAAACATGAACTAAACGTTCAAACATCTACTAATATGAAATCATTCGATCGTATCGTGGTCCGTTCAAACGTCTTACTCAATCCGTTCAAACATATTTTACTGTTCAACCGTCAAATTATTTGTTCGAACGTTTCCTCATGCCTCTTTAGTCGAACGGACTGGTATTGATTGATCATTCAGCAAGGAAGCGTTTGAGCATACAATACATTCAAACATCAATTTTGTACCGTTCAAACGTGATTCTGGGACGAAGTTTAAGCATACCGAAAAAAATATTCCATTTTAACTTGATTGAACAGTTCTGCTTAATTTCGTCTCAAAAGATATTTTTTGAGACGAAATTGATGTTTTCATCTCAAAATACCTTTAGGGACACTGTTATTGGAACAGCCTTGGGAAACTTTTGTTTTGTCCCAAGAAGTATTTTGGGGGTAATTCTAATTTTTTGGGACAAAATTTGTCGTCCCAAAATGTTGTAGTGAGTGAGAGTTGATTAGGGCATAACTAAGCTTATCTTAGTTGTTAATAAGTGGGACATAACTTAATTATGTTCATGATATTAATTGCACACAAAAAATATATTAACAAGAAAGAAAAAAAGAAAAATATGGGTCATATTAAGAATCAATTAAGGTTTGGATATGTTGTTCAGGCAGGTTTTCAAAGTACTTTTCGGTTTTTATTTTTTCAAAGTTTTTCATCAAATAGAAATACTATATGAAACATAAAAAAGATATATTAAGTGCTTTTATTTTATTTTATTTTAGTAACTCATTTATACAAAATTTGTTCATTGGTTTTTATGTATTTATTAATGCTTTTTTGAAATGTGTACATGTACTTAATTTTATACACTTATTAGTTAAAAATACTTGAGATTTTTGTTCTTACTAATCTTGGGAAATGTTTTTTTTCCTTAGTCATGAATTTCTTTTTCTTTTTCTTTTGCATACTTTTGTTAAAACAAAATGCTATTTGTTAGTACCTAATATTGCTATTACAAAATGCTTAGTCACTTGTTTGCGTTTTAAAAACCAAAAATTTTGAGTTTAAAGATTAGAATGCTCGTGTGTAATATTGGTTTAGTCTCAGTATTGTGAAATCACCAGTACTTATCCTAAAAGCTTAAATTGATGAAAACAAAAAAATTTATTATTTATTTTGTATTTTAATAAGTACGGCATCATATTGCATAAATGTATGAACAATATTAAAAGTTGAAGAAAAGGATAGGAAGGATATTAGGTTAATAATAAGTCAATAATTTAGATTTATTAGTAGGTAATAATTAGGTATGATAGCTTTCACTGCACAATCCAATTAATTCGGTGATCAAATTTCAAAGATCTAAAAACCGACCTACCTAGCTATATACCACCGAATTAAGCTGATGAACTGGCAACGATATTATTATATAGAGGTTCATGTAATATTTATATGAGCATTGCTAGCTAGCTATATACTTGCATGTACATGCATGCATATACTTTTAGATTAACAAATTTTTGAGACCACCATTATCAAGCTAATGATGAAATTGTCAAAGAATATCGATTTGATAAATATATTTAAAAACGCTGAATATATATATATATATATATGTAACTTTTTTTTATAAGTTTTTACACAATTATAATTTAAATGAGAATTATTTTTATAAAATAATTTATAAAAATAGCATAAGTTTATAAAAATATCCTAAATTCGAAATAAATCTATATAAAAATTTTTATAAAAAATTATATTAACAAATAATTACTCTTTGTCAATATAAATTATTACTCCTACAAATAAATTATATTGACAAGTACTCCACTTAAACGCGGAATGGAAGCATCCAGCTGGCAACGTGGGTACGTGCTTAATTATCTTGAGTCTTGACTACTATTTTGTTTCTAATGAAAATTTATTAGGCATAACTTTATATGAATAATGTTAGATATAGTTTTAGGATGTTCAAGTTTCATATATTTTTCTTTAAAAAGTGTTCATGTCTACAATTAAAAAATATTTTTTCTTGTATATCTTAGATTTACTTATTTTTTTCAAAAAGAATGCGTGAAACTACTTGCACATCTTAAAACTACAAATATCATTAATTTCTCTAATTTTATTAAACATCTAAGAGGTTTGTGTCCAATCCCCGAAACATCCCCTTAATTGCTTTTAAATTCTTTTAGGAACTTGAAAACCTCAACTCGAAAAGAGATATATAGATGTAACAAAAATAAATAAAAAAATAAAAATAAAAAGAAGAAGAAGAAGAAGAAGAAGAAGAAAGAAAGAAAAATAAGATGTATAAATTAAGTGCTATAACATTTATTATTATTCTTGTGTTTGTTTTAGGCAGTATTAAATATTGCATAATATATATTGTAAAACTTAGTTCATATGTCCATCTCTTTGCTATTTGAAGTTTTTTCAAAGGTAGAGACAAAAACTTTCCATTGAAGTTTTAATTCCATTACAAATTATGCAGATCGAGTCCAAGAATTAAGCTAAAATGACAAGGACAGCAATCCATTCTTTATTTGTTCAAACTAGTACAGCTTACTTAGGAACCATTAGTAAAAGCAAATTAATTAATTGAACGTCCCATAAGCACGAAAGCAACCTGGCCTGAGCTGTTCTATTCCAAAGGAAAATGCTAGTATGTCCCATGAGTTTGTCTCTTCATTTTTACCGTTTATGTAATTATTATTATTATTATTTTTTTGTTTAATGGTTAAGAAAGTGACTTTTAGTATATTGGTGAATTTTTTTTTAATTTAAACATGTTTAAAACGTATGAAAAAAAATATATATGAAATTTGTACCAGTGGACATGCCTAGCAATCAAAGCTGGCGGCACACAAGCAGCACTTCTATTCCAAAAGTAAGACCCACGACACGAGCATTAATACTTTACATATTAACATATTAATCTCTTTGACATTTAAGAATGAAGTTAACATATATATATTTATATATACCCTCAAGCTGATGTAACTTCTTGTGTCACATTAGATCAGAAAAAGAAATTTTAGTAGAAATTAGATTAATGTATCACGTTTAGCCATGTTAGTTTATAATCTTACTTCTATTTAAAAAAAAAAAGAAAAGAAGAGTTTTTCTCCAAACTCGATTGGAGGAGACTTCCTCATCCAAACCATCTATAAAAAAGACAGCATTTATCAAGCATGTGATATGCACATATATTTTTAAAAATCCAAGTTAAAACTCGTCATGTGTCCCTAGATTAAAAAATAGATAATGTAAAATCACCACTTGTTTTAAAAGTATAAACTGATAGAAAGAGATGGGTTTTATTATTTATATTTATGTCTTAGCAGTCTCATTTGTGTGTGAGACACATTCTTAATTCTTTAATAAGTAAGCCCAATATGAGAAATATTTAATTAAGTATTTGAAATGTAAAGTCAAATTTCGAACTCAAGATTTCTACTATGATAACATATAAAATTACTATTTGTTCTAAATGTTTAAATTGATGGAAAATGTAGATTTTATAATTTATATTTATGTAATTATGTCAATTTTTAAATGGGTTAAAAGAATTTCCTACAATTACCTAGTTAGATGGAAACTCAATCCTTTATAAAATCCCGTTATATATATATAAATAAATAAATATGTATGTATGTATATATATAAGCTGCTAGCAACTCATCCATCCTCGGTCTTCTTCTTCATTACTTCTAAACCATGGCGCCTTACCATGACCATAGAAAATTCTGTGATAGTTTTTTCATTCTTAAGCTAGAAGAAGCTAGCTTACGTGAGCTTGTTCGCTTTATGCTTTTCCCTGAATCACAAACAAAAAGATTCATCGAATGCACTGAAGAGCACAAGCGAGATTTTTGGCGCCGATGGTACATCTTCAACTCCCTGCTTTTGCCGAAACTCTTATCCTGGGAAAAGTACCCATGGTTCAGATCGGAAATATGATGGAGCTGTGGCTGAATCTTCTTTCAGGAAACGGAGGATTTCTCATGCTGTTTTCTAATTTTATAAAAGGTTTTTCTTGTTTTCTCCAACTTTTCCAATCTGCATGAATAAATCAAATGCATGCATGCAGTTATTAAAATTTGGAATTCCTGATTATTAATCTTAATATTAATTTATGCATGATATATATGTATATTTAGATATATAGTAAATGCACATTATATGTTGATCATGGGGTTGTCCATTTACATATGCAGGAGAGGTGGTGTGGCCGGAACGGTCATCGGCGACGTTCACTTCTGTGTTGGGAAACCTTGATGGAAGAGTGGAGTTAGACAAAAGCATTAGACATTATGACAGCAGGAAGTACAAAACATCGCTTGCTATGATGGCTTCCAAATTGTCGTATGAAAATGAAGCATTTGTTCAAACCATAGTCAGAGATCAATGGAACGTGAGTATAATTAATTAACTTGGCAAAAAATATACATATCTTGATCCTTTTTTTTTTTTTAATGTTTTTTCACTTCTTGTACATGTGATGGCCGGCTATGAAGATTAATGTCTCTTTGTCCATATTTTGCGCAGATGGAAAACTTGGGGTCCATCTTGACGTTTATCATGATCATGATCATCACGCAACCTGCATGCTGCATTATTCTAGCTAATGGCTTGTGGTCATGAATGATAGGCATGGATATTGTTTCATATTTATTATCAACAATCACGAATATTTATACCAACGAAGCTAATAGTTGATATAGTAATAGAGAAACCATCTAATTATTAATTAGTGATATTGTCTGTAGTTGAAAGCGATATATAGATTTATTTAATTAATTATATATACTGCCCATTAAATTATTAATGTGACTAAAATATGGCAATTTGAAAGGAATTCAATACACATAAATTACTATAGTACGATGTATACTGTTAATTAGTCTTGTACTGATGTAAGCATTTAGTAAGGGGGCCTATTAATTAAATATATAATATTAATTAATTTGTCAAAAGGTGGACTAATTAATATTGACTAGTAAAATGAGGGAAACAATTACTAGGAAAAAAGACACAAAACTAATTGTACACGCGTCTTTCTAATTGCCAACAACCAGCTCATGAACTAATTAATTAAGATCGAATAGTTCCTAAACATATCTTCTGTAAGCACAATTATAGATCTATCAGTGATCAGGCAACGAATTAATATGGGAATTTGTCACTTTAATAAATTATGGAGAGGGGTGCCCTTAGTCATGGGCAAGCCCCTCAGCCCTTTGAATTGCCAGGCAGTAAGTTACCAAGTGAGAACTGATTTTTATAAATTAGTCCTTCTTCCCATATTAAAATGAACGATTTTTTTTAACAACCATCTCTATTAACTCGTTCTATCTAAAAAAATATTTAGGGTGTAGGCGGCATCTGAGTGTCTCTAGTTCATCTAAGTAGCACATGATTTACAGTTACCTGGCCTATCCCATGAGGGATATCCATGGAATAAGTACTTCCTATAACCCCAACCCTGCTTATTTTATAATATATATATATATATATATATATATATATAAAAGTTCTATTTATAATCATTATATATCTGATCTATGGCCTTATATATACTGTAAATGCAGTGTCAATACATTTATTCACATGTTATGAATATATTAAATCTGACCCTCTATCTTCTTTGTGACTTATGGATGGTGAACACGTGGCTGACTATAGACCCTGAAGATTCACTTGCTGGGCTGATTAATCACGTGCTACACTCGTGACCTGTAAGCTGCAACCAAAAAGGCCTCAACTCTGATCCGCAGGATCTGGACACTTGGCAGCATCTGATACTTCACATATATATATGTACTGCTGCCCGATGCCTTGTAATCTAATTCATTTTGTTCATTCTGTTTTTGAGAGAGAGATAGTTCTCGAGAGGGTTGAGAGCAGAGAAAGGGGGGAACCTAGGGTTTGCTAGGGTTTCACTGTGAAGAGAAATCAGTGCGATTTCTGTGAGAGATAGTGAGGATAGTGAATGTAACGGTTCTGAGGCTTCTCTGTGGAGACTGTGATCATCAATAAATCTCTGAGGCCGTTCCTGCCGTGGATGTAGACCATTAGGGTCGAACCACGTATATCCTGTGTTGATTCTTTTATGCTTTGTTTATTTCCTGTTAGTTTCTCTATTATTGCTCTTGCTATATCTTGCTCTGGTTTATTACTGGTAGTACTCGGGTTTATTCTCTGGATCTGTTAGTTATGCTCTGCATCTGCTGGTCTTGATTGGATCTGGTTGTTTTACTCAGTACTTATTTCTTGATATCAATCTGTCGTTATTTCTAAGTTCAATTCTATTCAAGGTATTACTGGTTAATCCTGTATAAGTGATTCTTGCATATTCTTGAACTGGTTTTGTAATTACTGTTGAGTCTTGTACATAGAGAGACTCAAGGCAGTTTTTCATTACAAGTGGTATCTAGAGCCCAGGTTCATGGGGACCATGAGGTTTGATATTGAAAAATTTACTGGGGAAAACGACTTTGGGCTATGGAGGATTAAGATGAGGGCATTGCTAGTCCAACATGGACTGCAAGATGCCCTCCTTGGCGAGAAAAGGAAAGGGTCTTCCTTGAAAGAGGAAGACAAGGAGTCTGTCCACAAGGACACTCTCCAGAAGGCACACAGTGCCCTAATCCTTTCCCTTGGGGATAAGGTCTTGAGAGAAGTGGCCAGTGAGGACACTGCTGCTGGTATATGGCTGAAATTAGAAAAACTCTATATGACTAAGTCCTTAGCCAACAGACTCCATAAGAAAACTAAATTGTACACCTTCAAGATGACCCCTGGAACTCCTATAGGACAGCACCTTGATGAGTTTAATAAAATCATCCTAGACTTAGTAAACATAGACATTAAGGTGGAGGATGAGGATCAGGCCATTTTACTGATGAGCTCCTTGGACTCATCTTACCAAGGCCTAAAGGAAACCATGATGTTTGGGAGAGATTCCCTCACACTAGATGAAGTACAATCTGCACTTCACACTAGGGAACTACAAAACAGGGAGGACACTAAACAAACTCATGGGGAAGGCCTGACTGTAAGGGGAAGACCAGAAAAGAGAGAAAAGAGGGGCAAGAATGATAGTAGGAAATCTAGGTCTAAGTCAAAAGGAAAACACTTTAAATGTTTTCATTGTCATAAAGAAGGGCATTTCAAGAAGGACTGCCCTGAAAGAAAAAACAACTCAGCTAACAAAACCAAAGAGGCAGGGGATGCCTCTGTGGTATTAGAGGGATATGAGAGTGCTGAGGTACTCACTGTGAGTGAAGTGGATTCAAAAACAGACTGGATAATGGATTCAGGGTGTTCCTTCCACATGTGTCCAATAAAGGGGTGGTTTGAGACCTTCACTGACTTAGATGGAGGACATGTCATGTTAGGGAACAATAAGTCCTGCAAAATCATGGGCATAGGTTCAGTTAGACTAAAGATGCATGATGGTATTGAAAGGGTTCTAAGGGAGGTCAGGTTTATACCTGACCTAAAGAGAAACCTAATTTCTCTCGGCATGCTTGACTTAGCAGGCTATACCTTTAAATCTGAGGCAGGGAATTTAAGGGTTACAAAAGGGTCCTTAGTGGTTATGAAAGGGGTGATTAAGAATGGCCTGTATACACTACTGGGAAACACTGTAGTTGGGGAAGCATCCCCTGTACAGAAGACAGTAGAGAAACAATCTGTTCTATGGCATAAGAGGCTAGGACATGTCAGCCAGAGGGGACTTTTAGAGCTGCAGAAACAGGGGTTGTTGAGTGATCAAAACTTAGACAACTTACCATTCTGTGAAGACTGTGTCTATGGTAAAGCCAAGAGAGTTAGTTTTAAGGCAGCAACTCATAACACTAAACAAACACTTGACTATGTCCACTCTGACCTTTGGGGGCCAGCAAGAGTAAACTCACATAATGGAGGAAGTTATTTCCTTTCATTTGTGGATGATTACTCTAGAAAAGTTTGGATTTATATACTTAAAAACAAAAGTGACACCTTTGAGAAATTCAAGGAGTGGAAATCTCTAGTAGAGAACCAAGTAGGCAGAAAACTGAAAGTACTAAGGACTGATAATGGCCTAGAGTTCCTGTCAACTGAATTTAACCTGTATTGTACAAAGGAAGGGGTTCTGAGGCATAAGACAGTGAGGGAGACCCCTCAACAGAATGGGTTAGCTGAGAGAATGAATAGAACCATCTTAGAAAGGGTAAGGTGTATGCTGTCAAATTCTGGGCTGCCCAAAACCTTCTGGGCAGAAGCTGCTAATACAGCAGTTTATCTGATAAATAGATGTCCCTCTTCTGCTATAGGCTTTAAGACACCTCAGGAACTATGGTCTGGAAAACTCCCCACCTATGATCACCTTAGAGTGTTTGGGTGTGTTGCCTATGCACATTCAAAAACTGATAAACTAGAACCTAGGGCTATTAAGTGCATTTTCATAGGGTATCCAAAAGGGGTTAAGGGATACAAACTATGGGTAGAAGGGCCTGGTAGGTTTAGGTGTATTGTGAGCAGAGATGTGACTTTTAATGAGTCACAAATGGCTCGGGTTCAAGGGGAACCAACTAACTCTGAAGTTGAGAAGTCCATAGAGGACTTACAAGTTGAGGTGGAGAAAAATAACTCCCAACATGAATATGAGATTAGGGAGGACAGTGAACCTGAGGGTGAAAACTTAGGAGACCTGGATCAAGGTGGAGTCAGCTCCTATAATCTGGTTAGAGATAGGCAAAAGAGAGTCATTAAACCACCTTTAAGATACGGTCAAGCTGAACTTACAATGTTTGCCTTAATAGTGGCAAATGAAATTGTATATCAGGAGCCTAGATCTTATAAAGAAGCTGTCACTAGCAAGGATTCACCTAAATGGATCCTGGCTATGCAGGAAGAGATGGAATCACTTAGCAAGAACAAAACCTGGATCCTAGTGCCTAAACCAAAAGGGGTAAAATTAGTAGGATCCAAGTGGATCTTTAAGAAAAAGGAAAACATGCCAGGGATAGAAGGGGCCAGGTATAAAGCTAGGCTTGTAGCCAAAGGCTTTACACAAAGGGAAGGGATTGATTTTAATGAGATCTTTTCTCCTGTGGTTAAACACAGCTCAATTAGGCTACTGCTAGCTTATACAGCATTTGAAAATCTGCATCTAGAACAATTAGATGTCAAAACTGCATTTCTGCATGGAGAACTTGAGGAAGAAATTTACATGCAACCACCTGAAGGCTTTACAAATGAAATTAAAAACAATCAAGTGTGTCTACTTAAAAAAATCTCTATATGGTCTGAAACAGTCACCTAGGCAGTGGTATAAAAGATTTGACACACACATGATTAACAATAATTTTAAAAGGAGTTGTTATGATAGTTGTGTCTATTACAAGGAAGATAAAGGAATATTTGTCTATCTACTTTTGTATGTTGATGACATGTTAGTAGCTTGTAAAGACACTGTTTTAATTGATCAAGTTAAAAGCATGCTAAAATCAGAATTTGAAATGAAAGAACTGGGCCCTGCTAAGAAAATTTTGGGAATGGAAATTGAAAGGGACATGAATACTAGAGTGCTATTCCTGTCTCAGAAAAATTACATTGAAAAAATTCTCAAAAGGTTTGGTATGGAACAAGTGAAACCTGTTAATACACCCTTAGGTCAGCACTTTAAACTGTCTATAGATCAGGCCCCTAAAACAGAAGCTGACATTAACTTCATGCAACAGATCCCTTATGCTAGCATGGTAGGAAGTATAATGTATGCTATGGTCTGTTCTAGACCTGATCTACATACGCTGTGAGTGTAGTTAGTAGATACATGGGAAACCCAGGAAAAAAACCACTGGCAAGCCATTAAATGGGTATTGAGATATTTAGCTGGCTCTACTAATCTGGGACTCAGTTTTGGGAATAATGTTGAAAAGGGGTGTGAATTGAATGGTTTTGTAGACTCTGACTATGCTGGAAATGTAGACACTAGGAAGTCACTTACTGGGTATGTGTTTACTGCTTTTGGGGGAGCAATTAGCTGGAAATCACACTTACAATCTGTTGTTGCCTTGTCCACAACAGAAGCAGAATATATAGCATTGACTGAAGCTATAAAAGAGGCCATATGGTTAAAGGGTATAGCTAGTGAACTGAATATTTTTAATGGGAATATCACAGTACACTGTGATAATCAAAGTACACTTCACTTAGCTAAAAATCAAGTCTTCCATGAAAGGTCCAAACATATTGATATTAGGCTTCATTTTGTTAGGGATGTTATAGAGTCTAAAGTAGTGGGTGTGGAGAAAGTACCAACTGAGGATAACCCCTCAGATATTGATGACTAAGTCTCTCCCATGTCCTAAGTTCAGACACTGTCTGAACTTAATTAGTATGGAATCTAGAGTCTGTCCCCACTAGGGGGATAATTGCAGGAACAGCCAATGATGAGTATTGATAAACTTGGCAATAAATGTTTTTGCCAAGGTGGAGATTTGTAAATGTAGTGTCAATACATTTATTCACATGTTATGAATATATTAAATCTGACCCTCTATCTTCTTTGTGACTTATGGATGGTGAACACGTGGCTGACTATAGACCCCTGAAGATTCACTTGCTGGGCTGTTAAATCACGTGCTACACTCGTGACCTGTAAGCTGCAAAACCAAAAGGCCTCAACTCTGATCCGCAGGATCTGGACACTTGGCAGCATCTGATACTTCACATATATATATGCACTGCTGCCCGATGCCTTGTAATCTAATTCATTTTTTTGTTCATTCTGTTTTTGAGAGAGAGATAGTTCTCGAGAGGGTTGAGAGCAAGAAAGGGGGAACCTAGGGTTTGCTAGGGTTTCACTGTGAAGAGAAATCATGCGATTTTCTATGAGAGATAGTGAGGATAGTGAATGTAACGGTTCTGAGGCTTCTCTGTGGAGACTGTGATCATCAATAAATCTCTGAGGCCGTTCCTTGCCGTGGATGTAGACCATTAGGGTCGAACCACGTATATCCTGTGTTGATTCTTTTATGCTTTTTTTATTCCTGTTAGTTTTCTCTATTATTGCTCTTGCTATATCTTGCTCTGGTTTACTACTGGTAGTACTCGGGTTTATTCTCTGGATCTGTTAGTTATGCTCTGCATCTGCTGGTCTTGATTGATCTGGTTGTTTTACTCAGTACTTATTTCTTGATATCAATCTGTCGTTATTTCTAAGTTCAATTCTATTCAAGGTATTACTGGTTAATCCTCCGGTATAAGTGATTCTTGCATATTCTTGAACTGGTTTTGTAATTACTGTTGAGTCTTGTACATAGAGAGACTCAAGGCAGTTTTTCATTACATATACAATATATATATATATATAATATATATATATATATAAATATATCTCTCCAGTGCCTCTATCATCGCTCTCCTTGCCACCTGTAGGTCGACATTCCTGAAACAATTTTATCTCTAGCAAATTTTTCTTTTGGTTCGTAACATT